>CAJVPS010002874.1:0-11284 GCA_910591765.1 Ambispora leptoticha
TTTCTTTTTTAATTAGCGCTGGTCGCATTCTTTTTTTCAACCTCTGTTCGTTGAAAATTTAAGACTTTGTTGTTTTATTAGATTTTGTCTTATCTTTTTTGTAACGCAACAAAGAAGTGAAAGAAAGGCAGCCAAATTCTTATATATTTCTTGCTGTCCGGCACAACAAGACCGAAACAAACATTCTTTTCTTTTTCAATCTACCTTTTGCTTGTTAGACTAAAAAGTTCGAATTGAGAATATCCCGCATTCTTGTCCTTGTTCACTAGCATTTTCTTTTAACAAACAAAAAAACATGCGCCATAAACGACACACATATAATGCGATAACACCAGGTATACGATACTCGTTCATACTGTTAGAGTTATTCTATATGGCAACGGGGGCAATATTAATTACGTTCGCGGTTCTCTGGAAACTGAGTTACGGCCCAAACATACGGAGTCTCGTTCTCACTCCACGTTTATTGCTCAGTAAGTGTTTTTAAACTTATTCAAATATTCGCGAAATTGATAGAATTCTTTGTTAATTTCTGATTACTTTTTTTTCAGGTGGATTTGTGCTAGGTGGGATCATATTACTTTCGTCACTCATAAGCGTAATAGGATACTCAAATCTATTACGTCGCAAAAAAATGGCTTTCGGCACATGCTACATTTATTGTTGTCACCACAATTCTATTATTATGTCTGGGTGCAACAATTTGGTTCGAGACCTTGGAAGAACAAAGTACTTATGGCGCCGAATGGAAAGAATATGACGACGCTACAAAGGCTATGATACAAGATAAAGTATGTGAAAAATTTCGATATTTTCTCTGTATTCTTTACGACAACCTCACTGATTTATTTTTATTGCAATCTTTAAAAAAAAAAGCTACAATGTTGTGGCTGGCAAGACGTTCAAACTTACACCCCTTCAAATTATTGCAACGAGCAAAGTGTGTCAGACAATAGTACAGTTACATGTAAAAGTCCTCTAATCAGCTCAATCGATAAAACGATGCGTCAATTGTTTACCACGTTATTCGGGTTCATAGGTATCGACATTTTTATCTTTTTTGCCACCATTATTTTAATACAAGCGATTAATGTCGAAGAACGGTACCGAAAGATCGAAGAAAAACATGCGGGAGTTGACCGTGCCCTAAGAATGCAGTATGTTTGATGCAGTTAAATCAATCAAAATGAAAATGTAAAATAATGTATGATTACATGGATCTTTGTCGCTTAAAATCGCTCTATTACGAAAGTTTAGTTTTTATAAATGTAATAATGTATTATATTGTTCTGGAAAAATAATTGAATGTTTGATATATTGAATTTTGGTTGAAAAATAGTTAGGAGGCTAATTGACAAAATAAAATTTCTGATTGTAAACAAGTCTCGATTATAACAATGGATAAATATCTCTTAGAAACTGCATATTTTTGAAACACTAATACATCTGTGAAGTGCAGCCCAAAAATTTAATTATACTTGTATCCGTGAGTGTTGTACATTTTGAATACCCAGGGCTTTTTTGGGCTGAACTCCTGTTTAGCTTAAACATTATTATCAAAAAATTCATACATGCAAGATTAAATGCATTTCGACAAAATTGGGTTGCTGAAAACAGAAGAAAATCCTTTTTAAATCGTAAAATCTCTTAATCGAAATTAGAGTTAACACCGAAAAGAGGTGTCTTCGATAAATTTGCAACTCGAAATGATTATTTTTAGTAACATTACTATGTGCTTTATACATATGTATATACATATATCAATCAGGGATTCATAAACGTTCCGGAAAGATATCTTGGCATGGGAAAAGTGGCACATTCTGCATGAAAAAACTAAAATTCTAAGGCTCATAGAATTTCTTTTGATACTTTCAACTATGTGTTAATAAACTCAACATGATTTTAATTAGTAAGGAAAGTCAGGATATTAAGCAGCAGGTATTTTTTTTGTTAACTGAAGCATTTGCTGCTTGCTCTAAATGACGATCTTCTTGCTGTTATCTTTCTCAATAAATTTAACTTCAACAGGCTTGCTCTAAAATGACGAATAATAATGATCTTGAATTTTATGGAACCTAACGCTAATCAACAACTTTTCAAAGCCTTAGTTCATAATACAAAGGCAACCCCGTTATACCAAAGTGGTCGGTGCTATTAGTGATATTAGTAAACATTCGGTTTATCCGAGGTTTCATTAGTAAATTCGGTTTAACGGGGTAGATTTACTATGGCTGATCCTGGAGCCAGCCATCTTTGGTTAAACGGGGTTGCCTTCGTAGCTCACAATCAACGACAAGAAGCCATGAACGACCAAAATACCCCCGATTAACGCAGGAACAAAATACTTAAAAATAATGCCTATTATAAATCGACGAATTTTTTCGTGGGAATTTGCAGGACCGGTTCGACGTGTACCACAACCGATAAGTATTACATCACGCGAAAAATAAAGATCATACACCGCGTTTCTCAATTCACATTATTTAACACGCGGCCATTTGCCAAAAGTAAACTTTTTACTTTCTTTCATCTTTTACTTTGATTATTATTATTATTCTCTTGTTCTTGTCTCAATATACACAAGCGAGATTAGGTATCTTATTCACATATATTGTATTAATATCTAAAGCGTTCTCTCTTGGTTGAACTTCTAAATGTCGCGTACTCTTGTTCTCTTTCGCTTTAAGGTAGGGACAAGCAAACTTAATAGGAAATATTGCGCTTCCTTGTCAGTAATACAGAAAGCAAAAAAAACACACCTAAAAGAAGAAAGAAAATTTCACAATGAGCGAAGACAGTCAGCCTTTTCAAATTTCCGACACCATGTCGTCCTTGTTCAACTTTGACTTTACTGAGACAGAAGATATCCAAAACTGGGCGGGAATAGCGCCAACTATGGAAGATATCGAAGCCGCTGCCGCCATTCTCTTTTCCAACGACTACAACAACGATGCGCAAACTGCAAGCGTCTCTTCTTTCCCATCTGTCTCTCCTACACAAACAACTAATCAGGGGACAAAGGAAACTCAAGAATTTGCAATGTCGGCAGAGAAGAATAGCGATTTAATGGAGATGTTATTTACACAAAAGTTTTTTAACGAAGATTCCTCTTCCATCACAAGTAATCAAGGAGTAAAGGAATCAGTGACAGCGGCAGAGGACAACAATTTTCTTGATATTTTACTTCCACAAGAATTCCTTAATGTGGCGAGTTCCTCAGATATATTAAACCAATATCCGGAAACCGAGATCAATGGTGCAGCTGAAGGAGAGAGATTGTTAACAGACGATAGCTTGATTTTTCCGAACGAAGACATGTTGTATGCGTTACCTTTTATTATGGATACCAGCACATCAACCTCTATGGATACGTCTACATCTTTTTGTGATAACGACTTTTCAACAAGCATTACTACACCTTCTACGACTGGTATTCTTGATGAGTCTTTTCTGTCCATCTTTGATGAGTCAACCTCGACTATGCAAGATAATACTACTCTATTTGGCACTTCTCCCGCAAGTACTTCGTCAATATCCGACCTCGAACTTTTCTTGAGCACATTTGGCGAATCAACTTCTAATATAAGCGATGCTGCACCAACCACTCAAAACTATGAATATTATTGCAATTTTCCATCGACTGTTTTTCCGATCACGGCTACTTCGACAATACCCGCGGTAACGCCCATCAACTATATCACACCCGCGTCTTCCCAAACGACATCGCCCGAGAAAAAAAGTTCCCTTGAAATGATGTCCAACACGAAAGTAATATCCTCGCCACCAAAAACACCAAAAACAAGAAAGAATAAATCTTTGACAACGGATCAAGAAAACGGGCAACAAAAAATCAGACACAAGATCACAAAAAGGAATCAAATCGAGACTCCTCAACGTGATGCATTGGTTGACTCATCAATGATACCACAGAACTTGATGAATGGAAATTTAACCATGGAACAGGTTCTGGAAAAAGATCCGAAGCCGCGAAAGAAGAAGGTAATTTTGCTATTCTGGTAATTGAAGTCACTGATGAAAATTAATTACATCAAGTGGTTACTTCTGATATGATAGAATAAAGCCACTCCGCATCAAAAACACGCTAATTTCATTAATGCTACCTTGCCAACTTCGAATACCCATGCCACGATCAACACACCCACACCCAAACCTACACCGTGCACAACGACGATAACTAAAAAACGTCGCATGGAAGAGAACGATGATCTCCCCACAAAACCCGATTACTCATACGCGGCTATGATCGCTCAAGCGATTCTTCATTCTCCAGGAAAAAAGGCAACCCTGAATCAAATCTACACGTGGATTTCTAAGAACTACCCATATTACAAACGAGAAGAAAAATCAGGGACGGGATGGGAGGTGAGAATAGGAAGAGATTTGAGGTTTAATGAAATTTGATATTTATAACTTTAATTTCTTCATCAATAGAACTCGATACGACACAACTTATCACTTAATAAGGCATTCCAAAGATTGCCCAGAATAGAAGGACAATCAGGAAAAGGATGCTATTGGACCATTCTCCCCAATCACGAAATGATGATTGATAATAACTGGTTCAAAGGACATAATCGATCAACTAAAAGACAATGCTTATCCGCTAACGAGTCGATAACACCATCGATAACCAAAAAAACTCCATCGACACAGACAATTCCCATCGAGATAATTGACATCACAGGAGATGATGACAATGATGATTATAATGACGGTGGCGTTAATACCGAAAGAAAACTACCAGAAATTATTGAGATTGATGACGATAGTAATGTAAGTCAAGCTAAAACCCAAGCTGAATCTGTATCTACGACAACTACTTCCACATCTTCATCCAGTAAGAAGAATACGGGCAAAGAGCACTTCGACTATGACACGTTTGAAAACCTCTTATTACAGGCGTTAAAATGTTGATGAGAAATTAAACAAAAAACATTTATACTTAACTAACTAGATGAATGAAAAAATTTTCATCATGATTTACATATATATATTTCACACAAAATATTTGCCATATCATAAAATTAGAAAGGATAATTCTATCATTTAATATTGAGTTTACTTTATTCGTTCTAATGAGAATTTTCTATATAAACAAAGTCGATTAATGAATGCGACATTTGTAAAATGAAAAAGTGTAAATTCTTGAAATACTTGTGAATACCCTCCTTAGGTGCCAACTAAAAACGTTACCAAATCTACTTCATAATTAAAACGTATCTTTATCTAATATACAAGAGAGAATATATTTATGTTGTTTTAGCATAATAAAAAAAAAAAAGGATTCTTATCTGATATAAAAATAAATATAGTTATCATTCAATATAGGTATTTTCATCATCTTTCTGTACCTCAATGTTACCTTTAATAAAAAATTTGAGCAAAAGAGTGATAATAGGAATAAGCGATAAAATGAAAACTATTGCAACTTTTTCCTTGAGGCTACATTTATTAGCACTAGCTGTAGAGATGCCATTTGAAGTTGCTGCTTCATAAGATGGTAATTCTTCATCGTTACCAATATCATGTAAAAAGTCATCATCCGCCACTGAATTCAAATAACGATAAGTGGGCGGAAGATGACTACTGTGACGATGTTTATTATTTGTTTCTTTTACATGCAGTTTTGATGGTTCTGATAAACCAGTTGAATCCGCGTAACTGGGTGGACTGTGCGAGGGTGACGAGGTTATAGGTGCGCGAGTCATAACTATTTTCGCTAAAAATATTGCGAGTATTTCTAAGGATATGTATATATGATCAAATTACAGATTTTTTCTTTTCTCTATAAATTTGATTGTGCAAGATTTTCTGTATGTAAATGAATACCGCATCGTATTGGCTTTTTTTGTTCTAGCAATACTAATGACTAAACAATAAAGAAGAAACGCGGAAAAAGAACGAGTGTTCTAAGGATTCGGGTGTCACAAAACTAACTTTTTTAAATCACATGATGAAGAAGAAGATGATGGTGATGATGAGGATGATGATGACGATGATGACGATGATGATACAATATTTACAATCTAACAATTTAAATTATGCGATTAATAACCACCCTGGCCATTGTCATTGGCATCATTCCGAGCAGCAGCTTTCGAGAGAGTAACAAACACAGGAATTAACGTAATGAGGCATAACACAATCGCAAATTTAACTAGGTTGGAAAATAAAGTCGCTTTACACGAGCTCTTCTGCAAGTTATCGGTATTAACGTTAGCAATTAAAGACGTTGGTTGCGTAGAGACCGCGTAGCTTGGTAAAGGCTCGTCATCGTATGGTTGATTACTACTGTCATTTGAGTCTATTGTGATAAGGAAACGGTCATTTGCTTCGTTATACGGATAAGGCGGCGGTGATGGTAATTCATTTAAATCTGTCGAATTATTGGTATTATTCTCATCTGTGTTATTAATATTTATTAAGTGAACCGGTGGTGGTGTTGCTATTGTTGTTGGAGGCGAGGTTGCTGAAGAGGACGATGACAACGACGAATCAGGAATAATGAACGAATAACTAGGCGGCAAACTTGTCAAATATGATAATGTTTTTCTTGTCGTCTCTCTTTCTCCTTGTTCTTCCGTTTGTGTTCCCGTTTCTTCTGGTGGTTGTGGATTTTGTACTAAGGTTGATGTGGAAGACTCTGCCGTTTCTTCCTGATCTTTCTTGTTTCCCTCTTGATTTTTAGATATCGATTCGGTCTCTATTTTTGCTGTTTGTGGTGTATGTCGCGTTGAAACCATATTAGTATTGTATTTGACGATGTTGTCTCTAATAAATGTTTTATCAAAGAAATGAAGATTTTTGAAAAGACGCCTACTTTTTTATTTTGTATATTTCATGTCTAATATTTATTTTATTTATATATTCCGCGTCTATATTTACCACGGCCCGAAGAATTGTATCTACCCCTTACATGTGCATAACATAAAATATAAATAATTTCACTTTACAATAGGGATAATATTTAAATATGATTTATTACCTTTTGCAGTTATCAAATAACCAAAGTGTTATTGTAATTACTGTTTCCGGTTTTGTAATCAACGCTCTAACCCTATTTATAATAGGGTCAGTTAACTCTGACCAATTTCCGAAATGAAGGATAAACATACAACCGAATTCGTATTTAATATTTACCAGCACGAAAATAATATAACGGGAGCTATAACTTTTTGTTAAACTCATCGTATCAAATATAAAACTTTATTTGTTTCGGCAATCGCAATTTTTAATTAATGTTTGTTTGATTCACGGAATGCCAAGAAATAGAGATCATTATTTTTTTTAATGATCTAAATATGATGTTTAAGATCAAAAATGCGTAATTATCGTTATGTAATATTTGTACGGTTATAATCGTCGTAATAAGAATGCGCAGACACATGAAAAAATGCGAAAGATGCCATTTTCATGTAGTTCTGAATTTTTTTCAACCAATTATACCTTTGATTGATTTGCGAAAATAAATAACCTCCCTCCCAGCATCTTGCGCACCCGACTAATGTTATTGATGTCAAGGATCAGGATTAGCATTAGAGTTGTAGATTAACACTTGATACATATTATTGAATTCAATAGTAGTTTTACTTGAATACGATTATAATGAGATTTTATTATAAAGAGATGATTTTATTATGGTTGATACTTGAAAAGAGCATAATATAAAACTTTTAATAAAATATTGATACTAGTTTAATATAATTTATTCATAAAATCAAAGAGAATTAATTTAAAATAATGTATTTAATAAAAGATGAGAACAAAATAATTTCATAATAAGCATTTTCAAATTATTTAAATTTGTAATTAAATTATCTATTTTAGTGAATAATATGAGAATAGATTCCTTTATATACTAGGTATAAAACAGTTTCGATTCGAAATTTTTCTGGTAAGAACATTCTATACATTTAAGTTTTCTAAAAAAATCTTTTTATAAATTTTTTCGTGGGAAACTTCAATAAGCATGTACAATTAATCACATTAAAACACATGATCAAAATATTGTTCGAAAGCTCGAAAGCTGAAGATTTTATTATTACAAATTTAATACGCAACTTTATTCTCATTAAATTTTTAATGTATTATTTGGCAACGAATTCCATTCCTCTATTATAACTTTTCCACTTCGTTTAAATTTTGCGGCATTCAGCTCATAGATTTTCGATAGGATTTAGGTCCGGACTCGATGGCAGCCAATCAAGAACTTCCGTAAGAAACTTAGTTTTACCGCTTGTATGCTTAGGAACATTACCTTGCTGGAAACGCCATTTTCTTCCAAGCATTTTTTTTGATTTTCCTGACACGCTGCTGCAAAATTTCGACATAAAGTCAGCATTCATAATACCTGAAAGAAAATAAACGAGTTTCTCCCTTCGCACAGAAACCACTCCACGCAAAAAATTTTTGAACGGTTTTTTGGTATTGGACGGACTGATCGTTTACCAATGATTAACGTATTTGGAAATAATTGAAATCAGTGATTAAAATTGGTTTAAAAAATTATCTGCGCAAATGCAAATATATAATATGCGCATTTTTAAAAAATATATATATAAGCGCAATCTATTTAAAAAATTTATATGCGCAATTTATCTTTAATATGCGCGTATTATAAATTTTTTACAAACCAAATTATAATTTTCATTTGGAACATACAACTGACACTAAATGATTGATACATTAAAAAAAATCTGAAATGTCAATTGAATATAAAGATAAATGCGCGTACCTGTATCATTTTGGGATTGATATTAATTTTGGCGTAAACATTCGTAGAAAATTTTCTTGCAATTCCATTTTCTCGTCAAGTTTTTTCCATTTCTGAAAATAGTTGCACAACTAATCTCCAATCTGCGCGGCGCAAATTGCGTAAACTAATTTTAAACACTGGTTGGAATGCCGTTTCACAAGAGAACAAGATTTTTTCCAGTCATCACTAATGCTGTTAACATCGGCGTAGCATCTTTTATATCCATGCGATTTTAAATGTCTACCAATTGTACGATATGAAATGTCTACCTCCTCGGTGCTCAACTTAGTAGCAATTTGTCATAGAGCATAGAAGTGGTGTTACGAAGATAATGACCCACCTTTCTTTGATATATGCGTGGTGATTTTTTTTTAGGAAGTCCATTACACCTTTGTGCTGAATTGTTCCTGTTGATTCTAATTGAAATAGCTAGGCTACTTAATTTTGGCACAGAACGTTCACCTTTGTGCCAGTAATAGTCTTTTTTTCTTTTGTTCTGAGATAGATAATGCTAAAAGACTTTCTGCATTAAATAAAATTCATCATACGAGTTTTATTTTATTCGCGTTTGGTTTACAAAATGAACAACTTTGTATATGCACGATTCTTTATTTGTCAATCGTCAAGTTTTTTGTCACTGTCTGTACAAAACAATGTTTCTAAATCAACGAATAGAAATACGTACATGTACATGTACGTACACGATGTATAACATTCATTAAAAATAATTCTTTTTTTTACGGTAGTTTATACCTGTTCTGTCTATGATCTGATCTTATCATGTTTTGTCTGTACTTTAGACCAATCGACCACATACTTCGTTCCTAAGCTATTGTGTATTCTAAAATTATCAATTTTCCTAAGCTATTGTGTATTCTAAAATTATCAATTTTCCTAAGCTATTGTGTATTCTAAAATTATCAATTTCATAGAGCAGAACTAATCATGAGATTGTGCTTTTTTCATCCATTTATAATCGTAAAATAGAAAAGGCTGTAATTCAATTGAAAATAAAAAATATCATAAACGTTTGAATTGGCTATAAGTATGGGAACTAACTTTCGAAATACCTAAATCATTTTTATTTTTCAAAATGGAAAAAAGAAAATTCGCGCTTATTCCACTTCTTATTGCCATACTATTTAATTGCTTTTCTTGTTCACTTTCGATACCAATGTAAAATCCCATTATTTGCAAATAAATTAATTTTTAACCATATTATTTATTTTACAGATTTTACCAGTGTTTTTCTCCTGACTGCACATATGGTGCCGCGTTTAATAATCCCTTACGCCTACCCCCAGACCCAGCGGTTAAACCCAACGGAATTTAACCCAATTTCACTGGACCTACATCCAGGTGTAGAGGGCACGAGACAATAATTCAATACTGTTAACAGGGCTAATTTGATCAAGACACTTGTTACTATTCCTCTCATAAAAGTTTAAAACACTCAATAGATGTTTATATTCTAAAACTGTGTCAATTTCAGCATAAATGATTTGTAAATTAAATTCACGAAATGTATACGTTGTTACCCCGTGAGGGATCTATCGAATAATCCGTGAGACTGTACGATCACGGGTTGTTTCCCAGTTAGTTTTCCGTTAATAATTTCGTCGATCAATACTCCGACCTCTTTATCGAGTTGATCGGGTTCCCCAAGTTATTGTGCTAGTTAAGGCAATTCGTCGATCGCGGTGTCGTAGTTTCGTTATTTAATTTTGCGTAGTCTCAGGATAGGCTACTTTACCAATTAGAGGGCGTGGGACAGATTAATAATAGTTTGAAAGAATGTATGTGATTATTTAAGAATAATAATCTTCATTTTATTTAATAAAAGCTTTATGACAATAGTTAATTATTTTGTTATATACTCTTATCGTGATGCCAAGACTAATGAATTATTTTTGTTTTGATTCATTAGTTAACGCCTTATTTCTCTAATGATACATCAATTATGGCTTTGCATTATTATATCTGGTTGCATATACAGTCAAACTCCTCTAAATGCATTTTCTTTAAGTGCATAACTCCTTAAAATGCATATTATTAGTTTGATTCCATAATAGAATCTATAAGCTTATTGTATATATATATATATATATATAATTGAAATTTCTATAAATTGATATATATATATCACGTGATATATTGTTAATTTTGGCCAGAATTATAATAATTCTGACTAAATTAAGATTTATAAACTCCAAGTCTAGTCTGATTTATTATTAAAAATATGAAATAATGGATCTAATCTGATTTATTATCAAAGATAATTAAATAATTTTTCTAAATAGTATATAAAAAAGATATTTTTTTTATTTATATTTTTAAATTATCTCTTATATTTTATCTTACTCTCTTTATTTTTAAGTTATTTCTTTATTCTTCTTATATTATTATATATTCTTTAAATTATTTCTCTATCTATTATATATAAAAAATATAAAATCTCTTATTTTCTTTTATTTTATTCTTATATTTTTTATTATATTATTCTTAATT
>CAJVPS010002875.1:0-11282 GCA_910591765.1 Ambispora leptoticha
TTTCTTTTATTATTTTTGAGAGTAGATGATCTCTACTATAAATAAGCCATATACTTTTATTTGTTTAGTTATTTAGTTTTTATATTTGATTTTTACTTTTATTTTAGTTATAGCCTTCTTTGATTAATAGTTTATACTATTTAATCAGTTCAAATCTTGAATTATATTAATTACTAGTGGCTTCACTCAGTCAATCTTTATAATTTTCTTGATTATTTTATTCTTTCTTTATTTTATTACCCTTTGTTAAGATAATATCCATAGATATTGACAAAGGCTTTAGAAATCTTTATCATTATTGAAAGTTATAGTCTAATTCCCCTCTCATTACCTTTTATTATTTCAGTCTCTCCTAACTCTATATCATTAGGGTAAATCAAAGTGAAAACTCACTTACCAATTTACCATAATAATAATACTATAACTTAGTAATTTACAAAAATAAGAATTTAATAATAATAATATAAAAATAATAAAACAAATAAAAATTATTTATTTTTTTATAAAAATAATAAATTTATTAATAAATATAAGAAAAATTAAAAATTTCTCTTTATATTAAAATTTATAATTTTATTAAGAAATAATTTTTATTTTTATATTTAAATAAAATTATTAGTTATATTTTAATATATATTTTTTTAGATTTTTTCTGAAAGAATTATTTTAATTATAAAAATTTTTAAAATTTTAAAAATTTTATTTTAATATTATAATAAAAATTATTTCTTAATAAAATTATAAATTTTAATATAGAGAAAAAATTCAATTTTCATTATATTTTATTAATAAATTTAATATCTGATATACAATAATAATTAAAAATAATGCAACATAAAATTGAAAAATTATTAAATCATGATATTTTTGTATAGACTTAAGAATATTAATTATAGTTAATAAATTTAATTATATATATACAAATAATTTAAATATAATAAATTTAATATAAATTATTAAATTAATTATATTATAATTATAATATTTATTTAATTTTTAGTATTATATTATATTTATTTATTTTTAATATAAATTTATATAATTCTTAATATAAAATAAAAATATTATTTATTTTTTAACTATATTTAATATATTATCATTTAGTATATCATAAATTTTTTTTAATATAGAATAAATTAAATTTATATAATAATTTATATCAATTTTTTTCTAAACTAGCTATATTTTTTCTTATAAGTCTTTTATATCTGAAAGATATTAAAGATAATAATTTACTTTATTCTATAAATATTTAATTAAATTTAAATCAGATAATTATGCTAATCAATCTAAAATAGTAATATTATTATTATTAAATCACTCTTTTATCAAATTAACTATATATTTAAAATTATTATCCTATTAGTAAATGATTTTATTAATAGTTAATTTAATTTTTTAATAGTATTTATAAGATCTTCTTTAAGAATTTATTAATATAATATACTATTCATATTTCTATCAATTTTATAAAAGTTATTAATATTATAAAAGATAAAATAATTTTATATCATTACTTTTTTATTACTAAATTTTACTATAGATTTAATATAATAACTTTTTAATAATTTATCTGTTCTTTTTCAATAATACTATTTTCTATCAGATCCAAAAATCTGAAATTTAAATTTATTAGATAAGTTATCTTTGATTAATTTTTATAGATCCAGTTTTTATATTTTTTGATAAACTCAAGATAATATTATTGATATTTGAACTTTAGATATAATTTTTTTTGTTTTATTCTTGCTATTAAATCATTCTTTTTTAGTATATAATAAATAATATACTCTGAAATTTTAATATTTTCAGTTTTATAAAGATAATTTTGAATAGTAATAATAGTAAAACAATTATAAAATATAATAAGATAAATTATTATTCTTTCTAACTAGTTATTTAATAATTATGAATAATCAAAATTACTTATATCATTTAAAATATATTATTTATATTATTTTTTATTAATATATAAGATAATAAAAGAAATAATTTTTACAAGTTCTTGTTATTTCTCTTGTAATATATCTATTTTAAAATGAAATAATTATTTTAATTCTTTCTTCAAGAGTTTATAATATTTTAATATTTAAAAAAATAAATAAAATAGTTATTTATTTTATAACTTCTATATAATATTTACTTACTATTTGATCTTCTAAATAAAAAATTAAATAAAATATAATACTTATTTATATAAGTTTATATATTTATCTTGAAATTATGTTTAATAATAGCAAATTAAATAAAACTAATATTATTTTAATAAATCTGAAAAGTAAATTTTTATTTAAATTCATCTTAATAATATTAGGTTAGGAGAGACTAAATTAAATAATAAATAAAAAGAAAAGAATTAGACTATAACTTTAATACTGATAAAGGTTTTTAAGATCTGTATCAATATCTATAAAATATAAAAGAAAAGAATAATATAAATTAAAAGAATTATTATAATTAATAAATAAAGTTACTATTAATCAATAAAACTAAAGATTTATAATAATTAATAAATAAAGTTACTATTAATCAATGAAAATTATAACTAAAAAATATAATAAATCATATAAATAAAAATATAAATTAAAATAATTAATTATAAAATATAATAACTAATATATATAAAAATATAAATAAAAAATATAGCTTATTTTAAGTAAAGATCTTTTATTAAGATGTACTAATATAATTTAAAAAGAATTAATTATTAAATTTATGTTTTTCAAGTCTGAATTTATTTTATTTAAGAAAGCAGATTCTTTTATACATTTTTCAAATATATAAATTATTAAAATATTATTAATTAATACTATTTAATATATATATATTAATACTTTAAAATATTTTAACTATAAAGATCTATAATTTATTTTATATATTAACATACTGATATTTTCAGAATACTGATATTTTCAAAATATTAATATTTTTAGAATGTTAATTTTTCATTATTTTACTAGAATGTTAATATTTCATTATTTCATGAAGAATCAAAGAGATTTATAATTATATTAATTAATTTATTATATATATAAAATATTAATATTAATGTGATATATTTGTAATTGAAAAAATAAATCTTAAATTTAAAATAAATATAATAAATATAATATTTAGAAAATAATTATAAATTTAGGAAATAAATATAAAGAGTAATAATAAAATAATTTGATAAAAATAATTTAAATTATATAATAAATTATAAAGTAAAAAAAGAGAGTTTTATGTAACTAAAGAAAATTTATTAAATTAAAGAAATTTATATTACTATAGTAATAATATTATTAATATATTATATTTATTAATTTTATTTAAATTTTGTTAGCTACTTATAAATATATTATAATTTAATAATTTTTAATTTATATTATATTATTTTTGATTACTATTATATTATTTTTAATTATTACTATATAAAATAATAAATTAATAATAATTAAAATAATAAATATATTTAAATATAAAAAGATTAGTTTTAAATTTTTTCTATTTCTAATTTTTTTTATTATTATATTATTATGGTAAATTGGTAAGTGGGATTTCAATTAAATTTACCTTAATGATATAGGATTAAGAGAGACTGAAATAATTAAAGAATAAAAAGAGGGGAATTAAACTATAACTTTCAATAATAACAAAGATTTCTAAGATCTATATCAATATTTATGGATATTATCTTAACAAAGGGTGAATAAATAAAGAAAGAATAAAATAAATTAATGAAATTATAAAAATTATCTGAGTGAAATTACTAGTAATCAATATAACTCAAGATTTGAATTGATTAAATAGTAAACTATTGATCAAAGAAGGCTATAACTAAAGTAAAAATAAAAATCAAAGTACAAAAACTAAATAACTAAACAAATAAAAGATATGGCTTATTTATAGTAGAGATCTTCTACTCTCAAAACAATATCAAAAATCAAAAATCAATATAACGTTATAATTCAAAAATTCAAAATCAACTTTATATTGTTAAAGAAATAAAACTAAGTGAAAGAAAGAGTACTAGTATAATTAGAAAAAGTAATCTTTTACAATTATATTTTTCAAATAATTCAATCCAAAAATATTTATTTCAAGCTGGGATAGCAGGTCCTTTTATATATTTTTCAGATATAAAAATTATTATAGTATTACTAGCTAATGTTATCATAGTAACATAAATTTCTTTAATTTCATAATTTTTCAATCATAAAAAATTTGACTAATCAATTAATTATTGGATAACATGTGATTTAGAATAATATAATTAGTATATTAGTTATAGATTCAATCATAATTTAATAATATTTTTGCAATGTTCTTGTAATATTTTTGCAATGTTCTAAGATTATTAATGAACAATTAGCCCTGAAATTAAAAACAGTTTATAAATAGTTTAATAACAGTTTAGAAACATTTTAAAAATAGTTCATCAACGAATTTCATTTATTTTTATCTTTTATCTTTTCTTTTTAGAATATATATTTTATCTTTTCATTTTATTTTGTTATTTGTATTATTATTTAACTTATCACATGTATCTTATCTCTTATTTTTACTTATTCATTTATTAATACTTTGTCTTAAAGATTGTAATTGTAATCTAAAGTAGCAAACAAGTTTAGATAGAAACTTGTAAAATCTTAAAGATGTATAAATATTTCTACTCTGAGATCTGAAATAAATATACTTAAATAATAATAATTTAATTGTCTTTTGAAAATACTTGAGTTATACTTATCTTGTAATTTTTCTTGTAAACTTATCTTGATATCCTGCTTTCAATTACCTCTTCTATTATAATAGATTATATTTTGATTAAAAAGGTTCTTGATAGCTTTTCTATATATAAAAGCTTAGATTTGACATTTATTGCCTCTATTTAGAAAAAGTTTGATAAGCTTCTCTACGTGCAAAAGTTTTGTTTGGTATTTATTACCTTTATTTTGTTTGACATTAATTGTCTTAGTTTTATTTGCATTTATTGCAATTGTTTTAGTATTTATTGCTTAATTTTTGGTAATACTCTCTTAATTTAATATTCATAATCACAATCTCATTTTATATTTTTGTTTTATTTCATTTTTGTCTTGTGTTGATATAATACTCATAAGTATTGGTACTAGAAAATCTTTAGAATAATTATAATCCCCTTTACCTTTATAAATAATTCAGTCTTCACTCTCAAAACTTATTATAAACTATATTCATGGTAAAATCTATCTTTCAGAGTATAGTTTGTAATATTTGGTGCCCTCTCTGTGAATCTCATCCATCCAGAGATCCCAGTTAACTCATTTATATTATTTTTATTTATTATTTATTTTAATTATTTTAAGGATTAGCTATTCTTGAGATATTAGTTACCTAATTAATTGAATAGTTTATGAGTACATATTACTCTTTTATTGGACTTCTAATTGACCTATACCTCAGTGAACATAACAGAGAAGACTCTTGAAAATTCTTACCTCATATTGAACCATACAACTACTGTTCTTACTGTTTTCCTGCCAATAAAAATTCAGATAGAAGATTTGTAAATTTTCTTATCTGGACTCAGAATTATCACATGGTCTTACACAACAAACTTTCACAGGAACTCTTTGATAATATTATATAACAAAACCTTTCATTTAATCAACTTTGAAGAGAAATTATCAAGTTATTAAATACCTTCATATTTGAAATTAAAATCATAGTTGAACAACAGACCTATTTAGTCAACAGTATCCTTTCTGTTCTTAAAGAAACAGATAATTTTGAAACTCCCTCAACTAATCAGCTTACAGAATTAGAATATGAAAGTAATGGTTCAGAAGATCCTAAAGAACTAACAGTTACAATCAAACAAATTCAACCTCAGAAATCTTAGCTTAAAGAAGAAATAATTATGTCAGATAGAATGAATAATCTTATTCAAGCTCTTGAAAAATTGACTCGATTCATGAAGATTTAGAGAATGGAAAAAATTCTTATCCCAATTCATAAATTTAAGAGTAATGATCAGGATCCAATTGAATAGTTACATGACTTTGAAATAGTCACAAAAGCTAATGGAATTACCAATGACAGAAAAATCAAAATAGTAAGAGGATATCTAGAAGGACCAGCTGCTGCCTGATTTGACTAATGATCCATGAATGACATTCTTAGATTAAGTAATTAGATAAATCAAGATTATAATAAATATGATTTTATCTCCTAATTTATTCTTAAATTCTATTCATCTCGTAAGATATAACAATGGCAAGATAAATTGGAATCCTTGAAGCAAACTGAAATAGTAAAAGAATATATAAATCAATTTATGGAACTAGAAAGTAAAATAGATCCAGAATGAGTCTATCCAGAGGAATATAAGATTCAAATTTTCAAGAAAGATCTCAAGCCTGAAATTCAAAAATAGATTAATCTTAACACTGAAAATATCATGAAAAGTATTATTAAAACTGCCAAAAATGTGAAAGAAGCTGATTCAGATTTACTTGAATAAATCTATCATCAAACTCAAGCTCAATCAACTGCTAAATGAAGTGCTTTCACTAAGATTTTGCAAGATCTGACCAGTAGATTAGATCATGAAAAATCTGAAAGAAGATATAATAATCAGAATAATAATAACAATCAATAATGAAATTAGTCAAGAGATCAATTCACTATTATCTGTTATACTTATGGAAAAAAAGGGTATATCAGTAGATATTATCCAAATAACATTCAGTCTACAAATCAGTAGTTCAATAATCAAAATACTTCTCAAAACTGAAATAATCAAAATTAGAATAACAATAATAATAACAATAATTAGCAAAATCAGAACATTCAAAACCATAATTAGTAATCTAATAATTCACAAATTCTGGATACTACTTTTTTTCTTGCCCAAATTCAGAATTTAACAGCTACTTTGCAAGCATCTGGTAATGGTTCATCTAGTGATTCATCTATCCAATCTAGTTTTTTATTACTAGTAACTCATGATTATCTTGCTAGAGAAAGAAAATACTAAAGAACTATTAAAGAAGAAGAAGAAAGTGAAAAAGAAAATGAAGTTACTCAGTCTTTATCCAAAGTATCTGAAAAAGACAAGACCAACTTGGAAAAGAAGAAATGAAAGAAAGGAAGAGCACACCTTCTAATTCTAGCTAAACATGCAGAAATCTATGACATACTCAAAGATTTGGCATCACAAAAAGCCAATATTACTATTGTCCAGCTCATCAAGACTTTATCTGAATAAAGAATTCAAATATCAAAAGGAATGAGAAAGAAATCACAGAAGAAACTCAAATAAAAAATAATGTTCATCCAGAAGATTAAAACAACCTTAGCCTGGTATGAAACCAAAGTTAGAAAGACTTCTGTAGACTTGATTATAGATACTGGAGCATTAGAATGTGTCATTAGTCATGAATTTCTCAAATAATTAGGAATGAAGATTTAATGAAAATCAAATATTTCTATATTTGATATTAATAGATATTCCAAGTAACTATTAGGAGCCATTGATAACTTTCCTATCACCATTGATAGAATTATAATTTCAGCTGAAGTGGATATTACTGAAGCATGAACTTATAGTCTTATAATAGGTATGGACTGGTTAAATAAGATCAATACTAAAATTAACCTAAAGAAAAATATAATAATCTTTGATTGAAATGGAGAAAAAGGAAGAGTGTTAATCAAATTTATTTATGGACAATAAAATGCTATACCTGAAGAAAATGATGATGATACTGAAATATCCTCTAGTAAAACTTCTGATAATGAATTCAAAATTAAAGATCAAAATCTAGAAAATCGTAATTTTCTATGATGAGTATCTGACAAACTGTGAACTCAGATTTATACTTCATCCAGATGATTTAATAATATAGACTTTGAAAAAGTTTCTTACCTAACCATAAACTCAATTCCAAAAGTTAGAAACATTAAAATTTTTGAAGAAGAAATATAAGTTAAAGATATCACTCTTATCTGAAAAGAATATTCAAAATTAGAAAGAAGATTCTAGCAGACTCACTATTAAAGTTCTCAATAGACTTTTAATTAGAGAGGTTCTACAGTAGAATGTTGATATCGTCATAAATTATTAACATTCAAACACAAATACTCTTAATATTTTAATGATCTAGTTATCTGGATTAATATCAAAATGAATACTCCAAATAATTTATCAATAATCTTATTTCAGAATAAAACTAAAGACTGGTGATTAGAAGTGGAACATACCCAAGAATTAGAGAAGATACCAATTACTGAAGAAAAATTCTTTTCTAAAAGTAAAGTCCTACAAAAATTGAAGCTAGAAGAAAGAATAATTAAATATTCATATTATAAATACTTTGTGGATAGTGAAACTATTTCAGAAGCAAGAGATGGAAATGAATCTGAAAAGCAATATTGTACTGATTGCTTTACTCAGCAACAACTCAATTTACCTACTTATAACTACTGTGAACTTCAAGATGAAGCTAGATATTTTCTTAGAGTAACTTGGGGATATAATGATATCAAATATTTTTGCAACTACACTAAACAATATGTGTATGTATTTAATCATAATAGTTGGCAAAAAAATAATGATACTATCAGAAAATTGAGAAGTGATGGTAACTTATTAAATGTTTACCAATAATGTAATGAAATTGGAAAAGCAATACTCATCAGATATATTACTGATTATGATGAAGAAGAAGAAATACAATATATTATCTATGATGGATCTAAAGAAACATCAGCTCAAGAAATCTTCCTGACCATTTATCAATAATTATCTCCACCCTAAAGAAAATAACTTGCTCAATTGGAATATATTAATATGAAACTCTGTAATAAATATTTGATTCCTTGTGATTCAGATATTTGTAAAGATTGTATATGATCTGAACAGATTGAAGAATCACTGAAAGAAAAATATCCAGAACCTGAAAAGGAAGAAAAAGCTGAAGATAGTGGTTATAATTCAATTGAAGAAATATTAAATGAATACTATACAATATCTGGAGATTATAAAGATAAAGAAGAAGAAGAATAACAACTTGAAGAATAGTTAACAAATTTAATAATTAAAATTTATAATGATAAAGACAAAGGAAAAATACCTGAATGAACTCATAAACATGATGCAGATTTTGATTTCAGATACCCTGGAGAAGAAGCCATCTTGATTCAACCTCATCAAATAATTATGATTGATCTTTATTTGGTAATTAAAGTTTCTGTAGGAACTGTTTGTCAACTAATATCTTGATCATCATTAGCCAAGAAAGAAATTGAAGTTAAAGAAGGAATCATTGATGCTGAATATACTGGAAATATTGGAGTTCTTTTGTATAATAATTCTAACAAATCTTATGAAGTACAATCTAATGAACAAATTGCCCAAGCAGTCTTTTTACAACTTGCTTTAATTGAAGGAATGACATTTGTAGATACCAGAGAAGAATTAGAAGAATTATCTTGTAAAACTCAAGAATTTGGATTGACTAGAAAGGATGAAATGGAAATGTATTTCCTAGATAAAGAAGAAATCACAAAAGTAGTTGAACAATAAGAATTAACACTTGGATAACAAGATATCTTATATAACCTGTTATAAGTATACAAAGATATCTTTACATCAAATTTAAATGAACTTGGATAAACTAATATTATTTAACATTTAATTGATACTGAGAATGAAAAGCCTGTTCATCAAAAGGCTTACAGAGCAATCTTATCTGATCAAGAATTTATTCATGATGAAATTCAACAAATGTTAGATGCAGATATTATTAAAAAATCTAATAGTTCTTGGACCTTATCTATTGTAGTAGTAGCAAAGAAAAATGGCAAGAAATGATTTTGTATTGATTACAGAAAACTCAATACATTCATCAAGAAAGATGTCTATCCTCTATCATGAATTGATAAGATGATGGATAACCTTGAAGATGCAAAATGGTTTTTATCTATAAATCTTATATCTGATTATTGGCAAATCAAAATAAAACTATTCAGTATTGAAAAAATAGCTTTTATTTCAAGAGAAGGATTATACAAATTCAAAGTTATGTCTTTTGAACTTTGTAATGCACTAGTAACTTTTTAACGAGTTATAAATAGCATACTTAGAGATTATAACTGGAAATTCACCATGATCTATACTCAAAAATTTGGGAAGAACATCTGAAATATTTACAAAAAGTTTTTTAATAAATCAGAGAAGCTGAATTAAAACTCAATTTGGAAAAATATAACTTTACTCAAGATAACTTATCCTTTCTAGGATATATTATTATTTAAAATGGAATTTCACCTGATCTCTCAATAATTTAATGAATTCAAGAGTTTCCTATCCTAACAAATATTAAGAAGCTTAGATCATTTCTAGGACTAGCTGGATATCACAGAAAATTTATCAAAGAATTCTCACAGATAGCAGTACCACTATTTAAACTTTTAAAGAATAATATCATTTTCATTTGGACTGTAGATCAAGAGAATACATTTCAGATTTTGAAGAAAAAACTTACCTCTACTCCGATCTTAATTTATTTTGATTTCACTAAGAAATTCTATCTTTATACTGATATCTTTGATTCTGAACTTAATGCAGTATTATCTCAAAAAGATGATGAAGGAAGAGAATGAATAGTAGCCTATGCAAGTATTTCACTCAAATCAGCAGAAAAGAATTATAATATCACTAAAAAAGAAGCTCTGGCTATAATCTGGACTGTTAGACAATTTTGACATTATCTTCTTGAATCTTTTTTTGAAATTATTACTAATTATAATATACTTCAATAACTATTTATTAAACAAGTTAATCTTGGATCACAAATTTCAAGATGGATAATGATCATGATGGAATATAATTTTATTGTCACCTATAGAGCTAGAAAAACTAACCAAAATGTGGATACATTCTCAAGAATATATTTGCAGGAGTAGAATACCAAACTTACTTGATTAATTAACTAACTGAAATAATTTTTACTGAACAACTGATTAAATGACTTATCCAAACCTGATTGATTCAACACAATAGATTTAATAACATATTATAACTTAATGAGATACCTGAAAAATGAAAGTTATCCTGTAGGATATACTGAAGAATAACAAAAGAAAATTCATCAGCAATTAAAGTACTTTTTAATTATTAATAGAGTACTTTATAAAAAGAATAGAAGAAAAAAACCTACTATATCACTTCAAGTACTGAAAGAAAATGAAATTGAAGCAGTAATGACTAGCATACATTCAGATTTACTTGCTGGATACTTTGGATTTGATGGAAC
>CAJVPS010002876.1:0-11281 GCA_910591765.1 Ambispora leptoticha
TTCAGACTGATTTTGGTTAGTTTTTGTACGATGATTGATGATAATCATTTTCCAAATAATTTTGAATCACACTGTATCTATTTATTATATAACTTATTCATATATATAGTATATATATATATCTATTTAAAATAAAATCATTTAAGATATCTCTGAGAGCTGGTACTTTAAACTTTTATTTATTACTATTTTGTGATGATTAATAGCTATTTTTTTACTTTGATTTTTATATATCAACCTGTTTTATAAGACATAAAAATCCTTAGTGATTATAATAAATCATACTTGTTATTATTACATATTTACTTAAATTTTATATCAGCTAGAAATGATCAATTTCTTAATAGAAGTGGCTAATAAGATGTATATTATATTATTATATTAATAAATAATGAAAAAAATATTATCTTATCATCATTAATTATACTCTATTGCAGAGTAGGTTATATTATGAAATAATAATACTTATATATCTAGGTGATGAATCGAGATTCAAAGTTACTAATTAGAAAGATCAAGAGCTTGATCTTATCCTTTGCAAATATAGAATAGATACTCTTTTGCTCTAGTTAAATTAATAACAATAAAATCTCTATATTGCAAATTTTTATCAAGTATATTGATAACATCATATCATTTTTTGTATATTATCAGATAATATTAACTAGTTCATTATATATTTCATTATCATTAAAGAGAATAATATAATCAAGATTTTTTCTTATTAATTTAGTATAGTTAAAGAAGTTCTGTATTATATATATCAAACTGATATTTTTGTGCTTTTCCTCAGTAAAATAATATGCTATTTTATCTTATATTTTTTTAGATTCTGTACATACATCTTCAAATATAATTACTATCCCTCTTTTAGGAGAGAAATTATTAACTTTTGATATTTTATTAGATTTTATTACTTGAAATGTAATATCTTCATGATATGATTTGGAGTTATTTGCAATTATTTTATAATAATCTTGAAGATGTTTATACTTGAGCTCATTAATTTGATAATCAATTAAAATCAAATCATCATTCTTAATATATCTCATTCCATTTTTTTTTCACTAAACAATTGATATATTTTATTTTCAAGTAAAAGATTAATAACTTCATTAGTTTTTCCTGATCTTGTTCATCTACTGATTAATAAATTAAAAGGTCATTAAGATATACTATTAAAACTATTAAATCTTTCTATATTTTTATATTCATTAACATTTAAAATAATCTTCTCAACTAGATCAAGTTTTTTTATTTTTATTCTGATGATACTAATTATTATATTAAAAAATATTAATTCTTATTATTATATATATTCACCCAATTTTTTATTCTATGTAATAGCTAGTTTAATAAATGTGATATAATAAATTACTTAAGACTCTTTAATATTAATATGTAAATTGCTACTTATAAAAGCACTAATTATTTCATTAGTAATAGAGTTATATTTTTTGAGATTGAGACTATGTAGATTCTTACATAATCAAATAATTTTATGAATTGATATATTAGTAATAAAATAATTTAGAAGAAGTAGAACTTCTAGTCTTGAATATAATCTTACTATTTCACAGATAGACTTATCAATTATATAGTATCAATCAAGATTGAGATATCAGAGTTCTGGATATAATTGTACAATTTTTTTAATTGATATATTACTCACTTTACAACTCTCAAAAGAAAATTTTATAATATTTTGGCATGAAATAGTAATCACACAAATCCTCACATTAGATATCTCTGCATAAGATATCAAGCTCAAATATTAGAATTCAGAATAGGAATATACTATTACTTTTAATATCTTATCTGTAATACTGCAATATCACAAACTAAGATAACATAATTTGGGATAGGAATATACAATATTAATCATAGATATATCAGTAATATTTTTATTGTATTCCATATTGAGATAGTTTAAATTTGAATATGAATTAGCAATTTTGCTTAAAGATTTATTAGAAAATTTAGAAAAACTAAGACTTAGATATTCCAGATTTTGGTTAGCAATTCTACAAAGTATTCTATTCTTAATATAAATATATTTATCTAAGAATCTCTTTTTAAATCAAATTTGAAATATCTCATATTAGATCATAGTTTTAAAGAATTGGTAATTAAATTATAAGAAAAATTCTCATAACTATCAAAAATGAGATATTGTAATCTGGAGGTTTTACAAGTAATCTTGATTAAAGTTCTATCTGAAATTTTATATTCATAAAGAACAAGTTGTAATAGTTTAGAATAGTAAAGAGATTTTTGATTTTTACGTATCACTTTCTTGAATTTTTCAAATTATACTAGATTTCTTTTATCAAACTTTACATAATGCCAGATAATTAGTTCTGCATATGAATACCAAAATTTATTGATGAACAAGATCAGATATAATAATCTATCTTTAGCTAAATTCAAGAAAATTTTAGTTAATATTTCAGATAAGTTTAGTAGATGTAATTTAACTATAAAGTGACTACTTCTAGTAATATATAATATTGATATTTATATTTGTGAATTTATTCTATATTTGATAAATAATCTTTTTTAATTAATTTACTCTTTACATATATTAATAAATCATAATCAAATGGGATTTCAATAAGATATATATCTTGTTTCTTGCATATATCTCACTTTTTTTGATCATGTATCTGTTGATTATCTAAGTCTGTCTTGTCTTGCTTATGGAATATTAGATTCTTAGAAAAATATTGAGATCTCTGAAATTTATATGTCAATTTTAGCTCTTTATTATATTTATCTAATTGTATCTTATTCAAAAATAATAATTTACAAGATAGAAATTTCTTATCTAATAGATCTTTAAAAATATATCTATAGCATTTCTCATTGATATGATGAAAACAAGCTAGACATTATTCAAATTTATTCTTCTGAATCTTATAAGATACTTTTTATAGATAGAATTCTTTTTCACATGACTAAAGATATACATTTAAGCTATTTATATAATCAGTTTTATCAAGATACTTTTTATCATGCTTTCTGACATATTATTATGCTTTAGCTATTTTATTAATAACATGGATAAAATTAACAGATCTAAAATAAGTATTTTCTTCCAATATATTCTGAAGCAAATATGAAGCATATTAATATTCATGTATAAGAGTTTTTCTCTCACAAATTCATATTTTGAAATATATTTATCATTATCATCTTCAAGATAATATAAAATTAATTCATTCTTTATTATCATAATTTTACAAATTTTATATAATGAAGAACTTTATACTGGATCTGTAACTCTTTTTTAATTCTTTATATCTTCTTCCCATTCTGCATTAGCAAGCAGATAGTGAATTATATTATCTTTATTTAATATATTCTTCTTATTCTTTCTAATAAGATGCTTATATTTTATAGATGATCTAGATTCTACTTATTTCAGTTTAATAGTTTTTGCTAGAGCTAAATTCTATTTTAATGAATCTGAAACTTGAATAAGATATATTGGATAATTATTAAAATAATCTATTACTTTTGGCAAATACTTGACCCACTCTCTTATTAATTTAGGATTTTTAGATATCAATTCAATGACATACTGGATTTTATAAAGCATCTCTACTAATATCTTATTGAATCATTCTACAAGAGCTAATTTATGATGACTATAAGTGCTAATTACTTGAATTGTGATATTATGTGCTTTTATTAATCAAGTAGTTTTACCTATGAATTCTTTTTACTATCATATTGTAAAAGTGTTAGATATATAAGAGGGTTATTGAGATTATCATAAATTTTCTTAAATGCTTTAACAATTTTAAAACTATTCTTTGATATTAGGAGAATACTTATCTTAAATCTGCTATTCATATCTATAATTTGTAATACTACTTTTTATTTTTTATTTTTATAGTAATTATGTGTAAGAAATAAGAGGTCATACTAATATATATAATTTGATTTTTGAATTTTATTATAACTAATCCATGATATATTTTTTGGTAATAAAGTATATTTTTACTATTTATTTTGGTTATATAATCATTCATGAACTTTTTTATATAGAAATTTATATTCTTTTTTTTTACATATATTTCTTAAAACTTTTATATTAGAATAATAATTAGTAGATTAGTAAAAAAGCATATTTGGAATAATTTGTAATTTCTCATCTGGATCAATTCTAATAATAAGCTTGCTTAATTTATGTGAAGTATGATTTAAGAATCTACTTATTTTTGATATTACTTATTATAATAAAAATTATATTTAGCAAAGTCAGAGATAAGTCAATATAATATATCATAAAAATAGAGATAAAGTCTCATTACTTTGTAAAAACATATATTTTATAGATCATGATCTCTTAATCAAATAACTCATAGATTAACTATGGATAAAGAACTTAAGCTAGAGCAAATTAATCAAGAATTCTAGGAGATATTACAATTAGAGATAGCCATCAATAAATTAAATAAAAAATACATAAATGAGTTAGAGCGCAAATATATCCAGTATAAAAATGAAATTCAATCTCTCAATAAAGAACTGGAATAGCTTGAGAATGCTTCAGAAGAAAAAAAAATAGAGTTAAGATCAGAAATATCATTCCTTAAAAGAAACTTATATTAAGCTAAAAAAGATATTCAAGATAAGATATCCTATATTAATAATATAGAAAAGCAATTACAAGAATCAGAAGAGTGAATTCAAAATCTAAGATATAGATTCAAAGATATTTCTTTTTGAAGAAGCTCTTCAAGTTTATATAATTCAGAAGAGATAAATATAGATATGATGAATTTTGATCTTTTTATACAAATTAACTAAGGCTTGAATTGTATTGAATTGTATTGAAAATTATCTTAAAGATGCTGGAATATCATTAAATAATCCTATAAATATTATAAATAGAATTAGAGATTCCTTAAATACATACTATTTATCTTAATTATCAAAATATATATTAGAATATGGCTTAATAAAATAATAAGAATAATCAAGTATTGCAATTGCAACAAGATATTAATTATTTTAGATAGTAAAATACTAATTTTCAGAATCAAACTAATCAACTTATTCAGGAATAAGATGTCTTGCAAAACTATATTAACCAACTTATTCAGGAATAAAATACCTTGTAAAATTATGTTAACCAACTTATATCAAAATGAGATATCTTGCAAAATCATGTCAATTAACTTACTTGAAATCTTAATAATAGCTAATAAAGATATAATTTGCAAGAGTGTTTATAGCATAATGCAAGCTTGAAATGGGATAAACAATCTAAACTCAAATATATTCTTGAAATTATTTATAAGATATTTATTTATCACTTAGAACAGAAGCTACAATAATGCTGAGCTGATAAAGAATTATTAGAATATAATCAAGATTGAATATTTGATAGATATTATAATAAATTTAAAGATCAAAAGACAAGTTATATTAAGTGAAAAAATAGAAAGTGCAATTTATAGTAATTAATTTTGAATTTACAAAAACAAATTTTACATTTACAGAATAATCTATTACTAAATTCATCTTAAATACAAATATCAAACATGATAGAAAATAGACCATCTCTTTTTACTGAAAAAGCTAGAAAAGATTTATCAGATTGAATTTTAGAATTCAAGAAATTTATAATTACATCTCAAATAAATATTATAGCTAGTGCAGAAGGAGTTACTAGTAGAGCAGAAGTATATAATTTAGGTATATTATATATAGTTGGTGAAATAAAAATCTGATATGAAAATGAGATCAAAAGTAGAAACTAATAATGTGATAATATTCTTGATGATACTGATGTAAATAACTTAAATATAATTCAAGTATTAAATAATGGTACTTTAACAGGTATTAATACAAATCAATTTCTTGAAGAAGTCTTGATTATAAGAAATAATACTGGAGATGATAATATAATAACTGGTGCTAATATTATTCCAGTAGATACATAAAATGAAGATTAGAGTATAATGAGAGAACATCCTGCATCTATAGAAATTCTATCTCCAGTCAATTATGTGAATGCTGATACAGATAATTCAATTTTTATATCTGAAATAACTCTTAAATAATTTTTATACTGTTTTAAATATCTTTATTCTACAGTTAAAGTACAAAAAAATTTGCTTTTTTTTAGTTAGATTATATAAGAAGATATATCAATACTCAAGTATAATATTAAGATATCAAAACTTGAAAAACTTGCTGAATTATCAGAATCAAAAATAAGAGAGCAATATATTTGGAAATTAAATTCTATGAATCAATATAATATCTGCATAATGGCTAAATACCATGATATTAGAGATAATATTACAAAAGTATTAGTTAAAGCAGAAAAATTTTCATTACTACAAGATAACTTTTTATTTTCACCTTCTGGAGATCAAGTACCTAATCTCTATAAAAAAAGTATCAATACAGATTTGACCAAAACTGAAGTTAAAAACTTGATAAAATCTATGATATCAGCTATATAATCTACTGTTTCTAAGCCTCAAGAAGAATAGTCTAATCAGATTATGCTTTCACAAAATGATTTCAAAAAAATTATAGCAAATTTAAAGAGAACTATTACTAAAGAATAGCAAATTTTGAAGAAACTTCCTGAATCAGGAAAATAAAAAGCTGATGATCTTGCTATAAACTATTTTTTAGATAATTTAATGATTGATATAGATTTACCAGAAGAAGATTATGACTATGATCCTATTGAAGATTTGAGATTATAATTTGAGTAATTGGATATCAATTACAAAATTAGCTTAAATAATACATGCTATTTTAAAATCTTCTCAATATAAATATTTAAAGTGTGATAAAACAGATCATAATTCTCATAACTGCTCTAAAAATAAAAAGAAGAGCAAGTCCAGATATTCTAACAAAAGCAGATCCAAGAAAAAAGATAAGGTTAATATGATTACTAAAGATTCAGAATCTGAGTCTAGCACAAGCTCTTCTGATAATGATTTCAATTCTGTCTCTGACTTTCAGTCTGGTTTTGAATCTGATTCTGAGAATGATTTAATTGAGACTGAAATTGTAAAAATTATCAATACTATTAAATCAAAAAAAAAGTAAAGCAGAAGAGTAAATCAGATAAATTATTATCTAAAAAATCTAGTTCAAAAAAACATTCTTCACAAAAAATATAAAAGATATCAAGTATAATTATTGACTTATAAATTTGAAAAATTATTTTAGCTATGTTTAATGATCTAGAGATTATAGAAATAATTAAAAATAATATTAATAATATGAATTTATCTATTGCAAAATCTGACTTTATAAATTATTAAGAGTCAGTTTCAGAAATATTCAAATCAGATAATGAAGAGAAAATACTAAATGATTCTATAGAGATTAATTTTATCTATCAGAAAGAACTGGTAATTATTATTGTAACTATATTAGTTAAAATCAAATACTTAAAAATTTCAGTATTAATACTTGATAGTAGGGCTAAATCTATAATTATATCAAAAGATATTATTAAATGTGTAGGTAGAAAAATAAATAAATCAGAAAAATATGATCTTAGTAATATTGCTACTATTCTAATGGAATCTATCAGTATTATTTATAGTTTATCAATAACATTTCTTCCAGATTTTACTATATGTGAAGATTTTATAGTTATTCAAGTTTCCAAATTGATATTAATATTTCCAAATCCACTTCTTAAAAAATATAAATATGTTATAGATTAGAATAATGATAAAATAAAGATTTATTATAATAGAAAAGATTTTATTATTCCAGTTACTATACACAAAGTCAAGAATAAACTCAAAGTAAATTATACTATTGCATTTCAGAATGATAGGTATTTGATACGTGATTAAATTTTTCAAAAAATAGATAGTGATAAGAATAATAATATATCAGTTAAAAAGTGATATGTCCTGTGAGTTTTAGTTCAGAGTCTGACAATTTAACTTTAAAAAAAATGCATGAGTTATGAGGAATTAGAAAAATCACTATATATTACTCTTCAATCTAAGATTAAAATAAATAATCTTTGTGAAAAGTTGCAAATGTATTATGAAAAGCTACTTAAATATATCTCCTCTAGAAATAATAGTGTAAATAAAAAAAAGATAGATTAAGTAATAGCTAATAGATGAGTTATATTTATTTTATTTTTCTCATTTCTTTTAATTTCTTTTTCATATAATGTATCCAGATTTTTACTACTTATTTTTTCTATAGAGTTATTAATAAATATTGAATCAGATATGTAAGAGTAGAGCTTATTATTATATAATATAGATTTAGTTCAAGATTTGGATCTTCTCTTTTTTATTTTTGTATTGAGAGTGATAGATTTCAGATATAAGTTCAGAGAATTATGATTTAAAGAATCATCTAAGAACTTGCTTTGTAATAAAATCTTACTTTTAATTTGTAATCAAGAATTTATTTATTGTTGGCATTCTCAATTTTCTATATAATTAACAATATGAGAATGAGATATGTGATATTTTTTTATTATTATATTTATTATATTAGGTACTACACCTATTAATCCTTTAATTTCTTAAATTATCTTATTCAAAAGAAATATTGTATTAGTACTATAATATTTTTTATGAATATATTCCATATTAGCTATGTAAATATTTTGTTTTATAGAAATATTTTTATTATTATATATAAAGAAAAGTTTTAAAATATTTTGAAATATTAATTATATATATAGTAGTTGATATATAATAAAAAATAAATAAATATTCCAGAATATCTTAGAATATTTCAAAATATTTATTATATTTAAAAATATATAGATATATAAAAAAATAATATTTACTAAGATATATTTTACTTTTTGCATCTTATTCATTTTTTATATATTATCTATTATTTAGCAGAATAAGTACAAGATACTAATATATTAACTAATATATATATATTACAAAATATTAAAGATTATTAACTTATAGTATACGTAAAAAAGAACTAGAAAAAAATACATAATGCTATCAAATCTAAAGTCAAAATTAATAAGCTTAATAAAAAATTATAGGATAAATATATAAAGTAAATGAAGACTTTTGATCAAGAAAAAAAGGGGTAGAATCAGAATTCATTATAAAATAATACTGAGATTCAAAAGTTATACATCCATACTTTGTAAATTATTAATGAATATAAGTAACTACAAAATAAAAATACTAATCTTATTTCTCATAATATACAAAAGAATATTTTTATTATTAAATTCAAGACTAAGAATATTATAAAATCCAAGAAAATCAAATTACTTAAGTTTATGATAAAGATATTATTAAAAAATTTTTGAGGATACAGTTTTGTACAGATCTTCAGGTTCAAAATCTACGCAAAACTTCAAATCTGGTAATAATTAATAAAGAAAAAAAATTAAAAAATCTGCGCAGATTTTTTAATTTTTTTTTAAAATTCTGTACAAAACTTTGCAATATCAGTTTCAAGTAGCAGTAACAATTTCAAGTAATTATAGAATTCATAGATTAAATAATAGTAAAGATATTTATTTTATTATAAATTATATATATATAATAAAATATAAATTTAAAAAAAATTATATTATATAAATTCATGATTCAAATTGATGATCTTTTGAATAAAAATTAGTTTTTTTAAAGATTTCAAAGAAACAAATTGCAAAGAGTATTAAAGAAACTTATAAAATTATTATAGTTATCATCTTTTTCATCATCATCTTCTTCAACTATATTCTCAGTCTATAACTTTTGATATTTTTTCTTTGTCACTTGCTTCACCTCTTCAATTTCTTTTTCTGCTATCTCTGCCATTATTTTTGATATTACTGGCTAGTTGTTTTTCACAGCTCGCTAAATATCTATTATATGAATAATTTTTAATATAAACTTTATATTGGTAAATTTGATAGATATCAGATCAGTAATGATCAGTAAATATATTGATCATTGCTAATTTTTTGATTATACCAATCCAAAATTTGCATAGAACTCTGAAAATAGAAATTTCAAAGAAGTATAATCTGAAGAAACTGTAATAATTAGCATAATTACAGATTATTACAGTTCTTTGGACAGAAATTAAATAAATAAATAATAAAAGATCGATTATATGTATTATTATTTATTTTTTTTCTTTGAAGTTTATTACAGGTATAAATTTGACTTTAAAATTTTTCACCTATTAGTTTTTTAAAACATATATTTATTTAACAAAAAAAGATTTTTTTTGTCAAATCTCAGCATAATATATATCTCTTGTTTTATAAATTCTATTAGAATTATATTATACTCTTTGGTATAATATAGATGAGAACAACTATACTTTTCTGGCTCATTTGACACAATATCATATCAATAAACCATAGCAAGATTATATGAGTTCTTTGCTGATCCTTTAAAAAACTATAGAAAAAGCAGTACCTTTTGAAAGGAAATGTGAAGATTAATTTATTCAAAATTACTAAATTTGAAATTATATTTTACTATTCTTCAAGTTATATTTACCTTTTCATACCAAGCACCTTCATCTAATCTATAATGACTTTGGTCTTTAGCTAAAGTTACTGTAATATTACTAAACCACTCTTTATCATAAAAATTTCTAGATGTTCTCAGAATTTTACTGCTTTTTAAATGAATCGCATCATAAACTTTTATATAAAAGTTTTCACTTTCAAACTCTTGTGATGATATATCAAGAAATGTATCTAATGCAATGATTGTGTACGATAATCCTTCAATAAAGTTTGAATATAGTGAACTCTCTAAATTCTTCAACAAAATCACTTTTGCTTTAATAATATCCAAAGATAATTCCTATAATATCTTGCCAAATCCTATAGTTTTATGTTAAACTATCTTACTCATCATTAGAATCAATTCTTTGTACTTTACCTATAAGTATAGTTTAGAATTTATAATAAATTAATCACAATTAACATACTTAACTTACTGCATTTACTATCTGCTACATAGTATTTTTTCTATTTGATAACTAGTATGGATTTTTCACATATGACTTGTGAAGTATTTTGTATATTTCTATCAAGAGACTATTTAAGATACTATATTTACAAATTATTAGAATTATGTGATAGCACCAACTATGCAGTTTAGGAAAATTATATTTCATAGTAAATAGTGATGAGAAGATTCTCTTAAATTCAGTTGACCAGTCGATAATGAGAACCTGTATCTATTTTCAAAGTTCATTATTAGTTCTTTAAAGTTTAATTAATTTTGCTTTATTTTACCTCAAATTCTTTTAAATCATTTTCAGTAAATGA
>CAJVPS010002877.1:0-11277 GCA_910591765.1 Ambispora leptoticha
AACATAATAATGTTATAAATTAATGATCTTTATTAATAATACCTTATTTATTATCATACATTCCTTATATTATGATCCCAGGTCTCATTCTAGCTGACCATGTTATGAATACACTCTTGTTACCTACCTTTAATCTCATTATAATTATAGTCTAATATCTATTACATTATATTTATGATTATATTAGTCTCTCTCACCTGTAATTCATAATATCTTTATTATATATTATCCTAACAAATATTATATATAAAGTTATTAACCTACCACAAAATAATCTTTTCAAGGGGCACCAAAAATGGTAACAATATGAATAATAAAAAAACTTAGCTTATTAATATGATGCCTATAGATACTTATCTTCTAAAAAAAGTTTCACTAAAATCTTAGCTATCTCTACCTGAAAATGATTTGCTTCCATTAGATATAATGGTAAGATATATATTTACTAATAATTATTTTCCATTTCAAAAAAGGTAATAAATTATCATTAATCAAAAAATATTTTTCCTATTATATAACAAATTCAAGAACCAGAATAATCTATACTTTACTATATCAAAGGATAAAAATATGAATTTATTAGATCATAATTGCTTCCTATAAAATTCAACACTGATCCTGTTCATTATAATAAAGACAAGTAATTCTTATATTTTGATAATAATATCCTTCAGTATTATCAAGCTGATTAACTGAAAATAACTGTGAATAATATTTGAAATATTCTTGAAATAGAAATAAAATATGATATACTTTACAATATTTATCTTGCTGAATTACAATTTCTATAATATCCTCTACTATAAGTGAAGAAATAACATTTTTCTCATTATTTTCTATTAGAAAGAGGAGTTTCTTACATATTGTAAAATCTTCTATTAAACCTGATTTATTATCTATCTCTCATTTCTCAACTATCATAAGTGATCTTGAAAAATGCCAATTCTTTTTGTGATCATCTAACTTATAATATCTTAATTTTGTTTTAATGATTTGTGAGTAAGAAGTTATCTGAAACTCAGTTAGCTCAATATATTTAAGTATATCATTTGATGATATAACTCAAATTAATTGATTCATGTATCATACATGACTGCAAGTTATATATACAGTATTATTAATCTAATCTCTTAAATTATAGTTTATAATAAAATAATATTCTGATATCTCAATTATTTGTTTTTAAATTTGATAAACTGTTCTCCAATCAGCATATTTTTATTTAGTAAGAAGTCTACACAATATAATTTCAAGTGATATATTTATTATAGTATCAATATATACTTTTATAATTTCAACACTATCTGAAATTTGTACAGGCTTTTCTTGAATATAATACTTATGTTTAATACTATTATCTGAATTGAAATAAATAACTAAAGGCTCATTGGGAAAGTGTAATATATGTACTTGTAGTAATATACTTTTAACTCACATACTTATATTATTTGTAAAACAAATTCAGATATCATTTAAAGTTTACTAAATAAAAGTATTTTTCTATATTATTTTAGGTATAGTCTTATGAAATTCTTGTAATTGAGCAATATCATTTTTTTATCTATATATGCAATTTTAATATCTTGAGTTCATCATCTTATATATGATAGTTTTCCATATATTAAATTACTTTATCAACTTATTTTGTAAGAAATTTATATAGATCTTTTTTATCATCTCATGATATAAGTTAGCCTAAATTATCACACATAATTATTTGATAGCCTCAACTTTTGACATAAGATAATAATCTCTGAAATACTTTTTTAGATATCATATATATTTCATTGAAGATTAGTATTTTAGCAAATATTTTCTTTCTAAGACATGCAGGATCCCACTCATCAATTACAATTGTATTCAAATGGAAATACTTATAATATATTATAATCATTAAGTCTGAATTTTACTTTTTATAATACTTAGCAAGCAAATTTGCTGAAGTGAGAATCATAATATTTTAATTAAGAAATACACAGATAGCTCGCATTATTTTTCTACTTTCTCTCTGACTAACTAAGTATAGTTTTCATAATGTAATTAATTTTAGATCAGTAGAAAGAGATGATACTTTACTTAGAGGAAATTCTAATATGCCTTTATAATTAATGGTCCAAGATGATGCTTCTTTATAATAGATATAATCTGGCTTTTTCTTGCATTACTAACTATACTTAATTTCTGGAGTATCTAAAATTATTACAGATTCATATTGCTTTTTTATTTTATCTACTTTTGTATTATATCTTTTTTGAATCTTTTCTAACTTTATTAGCAAAGAGTCCTTTATTAAAATTGATCTTAAGTTTACTCTCATCTAAAATAGTTTCAGAAATTACTATTATATAAATTACATCAGTACATACTCATAATACATTTTTAATTGAAAAGTATTTTAGTTATTTGAGTACAATAATATGAGTATAGACAAGAATAAAAGAGTGAATATATAACTATTGAGCATGTTTTTATTCTTCTCATACTTTATTAGAATTCCATGCTTATTACTTATTTGATTTGGTCAATACTTTTTTCTTGCTAATCATTGATAAATCATATCTATTTTATTTTTATTTTAAATTAAAACAGATGTAACTTGTGTATTATGAGTATATGATCTCATAAAATAAACTGCTATATCATGATCAGGTAAAAATTTAATGCAGGATTTTTTACCTACACTATATATGATTTTTCTTGAAGTTGCACTTATGAGTCATCCAGTACTAAGCAGGTAATCTATAAAAGGTATCAGAATTCAGTCTTTCTTTTCTGTAAGATATTGTTCAATAAGTTCTGTTATGAATAGATAAAGATTTTTAACAAATTTCCATGTTACTAGCTAAATAATGCTAGTCAAGCAATGGATAGCTTTAATATTATCAATACAGATATATTATTATATTCATTCTGAAAATCCATATTGTCTTACTCAAAATAATACTTCTAATACACTCTATTCTGAATCTTTACAATCAAGATATATTCTATAAAGATCAATATGAATATATTTAGAGAGGTGAATCTATTAGGATGTTCCATATCATTAATTCTACTTGAGATTATCATCAAATTTCAACAATATTTCTAGGTGTGAGCTTGATATCTTCTCTTTTTTGCCAACAATAAAATTGGTAAGATTGTGTATCTTCCAGAAATTTTTCAAGTTTATTATATTTTGCTTTAAGCTCTTGTGAAGGAATTGATATTATAGAATAATATTCTTCTTTTCATCTACAAATATTTATCAAATCCTATTTTAAAAGTTTTTCAGATATGAATTGCAATTTTTCATATTCAAAAGTCTTAATTAATCTTTCTCATTCATAAGAGCTATAATAGAGATAATCTTCATATGTTAAAATTTTCTTATCTATAATCCATACTCTTATAGCTTTCAGAAATTCTCTGGCAACAAATGATATAAGTACTTTTGTAATTTTTTTATCATCAATATTAATTTTTTCCTCTTTAGTTTTTATACATGCAGAAGTAAGTATTTTTTTATATTTTAAATTCATATCACAAACTGAAGATATTTTTGACATTTCAGAAATATCTTCTATCCATGCATAGTTGTTATGACAAAATACAGTTAATTTGTACTGTTTGAGATATTTACCACTATCCCATATTTTATTTCTTAAGAAATTCTTAATGATTATTTTCATTTCTATACCTCCAGATTTCTCTAACTTTTCAAGATCATACAAGTCATTCAAAGTATAATCCAGATTCAGAACTTTTTTATTAAATTTAAGGACATTTTCACAGACTGGCATTAATCCTATAGCTTACTTTATTTTTTCTTGCTTAATTTATCATTATAATTCTGTAATAATACAATTTATATTATCATTATAGAATAAATCTGATAGATCTTGTAGTGCTAAAATTTATAACAAATATGTGATACATATTTATGAATCTTTATTCATAGATATTGATCAATTCCTATAAGTTATCCTAAAGTAATTTCTTCTCTAGTAAGACTGTCAGTCTTTTTTTTCTTATCAAAATACTAGTTCTTATCTGTGATCTCTTTATCTACAGATCTATCTGATTTTCAGATTTTAATAAAGAGTATATATTCTGTAACATAATAAAGAAATGACCAAATTTCTAATACTATATTATGATAAATATGAACTGGCAATTGAGTATGTTATCAAATTGTTCCATCTTTATGAATATCTGGATCAAATAAATCTTAGCGTGAATATGTTATAAATTAATAATATAGTACATATGATTGTCCTTCTAAATAATAGTCTTCATCTTTATTTGGATCTACAGTGTGGTCCATAAGTATCCAGAAAATTTTTTGCAGAAAAAAAATATACATATCTTTGCCAAATTAAGACTGATTTTCATAATTTAAAATGGAAAAGAATTGTCATAAGTGAGTTGTTTACGAAACTTCTTCATGATACCATTTCTTTTATTTTTTTTTTTACTTTGATATAATTATGACTTCTAAGCAAGAAACCAACCATCAATTCATTTTACAATTGTGGAATCAGGGCATTCAAGATGCTAAAGAAATCCATACTATAACCAACATATCCCTTTTAATAATATATGATAATATTAATAAACTTAAAAAATATAACACAAATAAATATGCTGGAAGTAAAGGTAGACCCAAGAAGATAACTACATGAGCATCAAAGATATTGGATCAATATATATGAAGGAATTCATCTATTTCAACAAGAATCTTGATGACGAAATTATCAAAAATCGATATAAATATGTCTCATCAAATAGTTAGAAGACATTTGGCTACTCTCAGATATAAAAAAGCACTCCTACTAGAAATACTGATACTTATTGATACTCATAAATGTAAATGTGTGGCATAGACTTACAAATATCTCGATGATAATTGGGATAATACTTTCTTTTCAGATGAAATAGCTTTTAAACTCTTTTGAAATATGATAGAGTATTGATATAAGAGAGCATGGTCAATATGATGTATACCCAAGGATCAAAGAAAGATTTTTACGTAGGGAGAATTTTGTATAAATGGTAAAAGTAATTTATTTTGTTTTTCTGAAATTATGAATGCCAAATTCTACGTCAATATTCTTCATGAGTATATTCCAGAAATTGAGTAATTGATAGAAGATGAATGGCAGTTCCAGTAGGATAATAATTCAAAATATATAAGCTGTCTTGCCAAAGCATTTCTTGAAGAAATCATGCCTAAAGTTTTGGACTGGCTGTCTAACAATCCTGATTTGAATCCTATCAAAAATCTCTGATATATTGTTAAGAACAATGTGAAAAAGTGTATGTCAAAAAATTTAGATAAACTGCGTTATTATATGATAAATGAATGGGTGGATATTCCTGAGTCTATTCTAATTAATTCAATTAGGTCTATGAGACATCGTTGTGAGCTTGTTATAGAAAGCAATGGTAAGTGTATATCATATTAAAAATAATATAATAAATTAGCTGGTCTTAATCTTTGAAATGCATAAATTTCATGTGATTTAAGTTATTGGTTGTGGTGTGATAAGTAATTTTTTAATTCCGAATACTTATGGATCACACTGTATATCCTCATCTTTCCAAGATAATCATGCTCTTTGATCTATCATTAAAAGTTTATGTATATTAATTTTTCTATTAGAATATTTATTAAATGATAATATCCATTCATGAGACTTTATTTTCCATTCATGTTTTTCTTCTGAAACCCATTTCTCTTTTAAATCTATAGGTATATTATTATTATCAAATTGTATTTGTCTTTCCATTCTATCCATTTCCCAACTATTAATGATTCCAATAATATATTCCTTATCATCATCCATCAGATTACGAATTTTATTAATATATTCATATGTAATATGTGATTTATTGACATTAGGAGAAAGTTTCCAATATTCTATTTCATGATTATTTAGCTTTTTCTGGGATGCTAATTTTGGAATACGTCTTGAGAACCATGTAATTGATCCATCTATATGTCAAACCGGATCTTCTTTTCCCAATCATAAATATTTATCTGCCCATTCATCAAATGTAGTAGGAACTGGATCTGATTCTCTTGGCTTATGACCTTTTTCTGGCCCAGCTAACTTGTCAATGGAATCTATTTCTGATTGGTAATTGGCTTTCTTTTCGAGATTTCTAATCTCTTCTTGATATTGAGTTAAAATAGCATTAGAACGTGGATAGGGTATCGAATTCAATGCTACTCCTTTAAGCTCTGCAAGTCTGACTTGTGTATCTTTGCGGATGCTTGCTTGATTGGCTTGTCTAGATGACATTGTTATATACTAAACCTAGATATTTTCTTAAAACTATATTTTTTATTCAATTATAATTTTTTTATAATATCATGAATAATAAGAAGCGTGGGAAAGAAAGTGAACAGTAAAGAAATCGGTAGATGCTTGTAGTATAGTTCGACGATCAAAAAAGTTGAGGTGAATTCTGTTAACTATTTCATGTCTCATAGCTCAGTCAGTGGTCTGAACCGCGGAAACACTACGCCATATTTCTCTCCTCACTAATGGCGACATGAATAATTTAACGATTCATACCCTCATAATGAAAATAAGGAAAATATGTCTCAAAGAGACGTTAGACTTATATAATCCTAGAGCCGATGGTCCTACTCAGAAGAATAGCATATACTTTCGCGGAAAAAGAAGCGTAGGTCTATGATAGGATGCACGGAGTAGATGAAGATGATGGAATTAACTATTATGTGCATGCGATTCATGATTTTCACTTTGTACGTTTCATTAAAAAATAGTACGGTTTTATTACATATAGCAAAATATATCAATATTTGGTTTTCCACGACGTGGCAGTCACAAGGGCGCAGTAATTCACTTCGTTGTCTTAAACGACAATCCCAATAATAACACCACGCACAATACCGGAATAAGGAATGATCATTTAGGTCTGATTGCTTAACTTTCAGCTAAGAAAACAAGGCTCGGTATACATGTTTCCCTACATAATTACTTTTTGATTTCTTCTACCCGACGTCTTTTCACATCAGGTGTACTATCAATCATTACCCTATCTTTTAACAAACCAACGATTACTTCCATCACCCTTTTAACCCCCTTGCGTAAATCTGTGTCATTATCGAGAACGGCTTTGGTAAGTGAAATATGATATTCAGTTTCGCTTGTGCAAAATATACCTTCCGTTGAATACAAAATAAAGTGCCAATCTGTACCGGTAGAGACAATACCATAGATATAGTCGTAATAGGAGTCCCCAAATGCTTCGTCAGCTTTTCGTTTTCTTTCATTCGTTTGATAAGAACTTTTGCATTGCATTAGATTTTGAGCATATCCAATAGATACTTGATATTGTTTCCCCTCAGTCACGCAAATTATATCCTCTATCACTTTATCTATGATTTTCTTGATTGCGTAGTCGACACGACCAGTGCTTTCCTCGCCAACGATCTCAAACTGTGGAGTTATAGTAAGACCTTTTTCGGTGATTCGCCTGACTATACGGATTGATGCGTGTAGGATCGCTGATATATACTCACAGCGCATTGCTTCGTTGCTGTCAACAACCGTTCCCATATTACTCAACCTGTTTTTTATGTCCTTTACACAATGAAGGAATTCCTCATCGTCATCGTCGAATTGGTGAATGTCTAATAGGGATTCGTAGATTAGTATAGGAAAAATAAATCTGTAACGAAGATCAGCTACTTACCTGGTTTAAATTGCGGAATACTCGTCACCCCGTTGTTAAGGTCATATTTCGCCAACACTTCTTTCAAACTGCGGTATGAGGAGAAAGGACGCTTCGGTAAGGTCTTGAGAGCATTTGCCTCTTTTGCGAGTCTCATTGCTGGTCCACCTGCAAGCCCATAACTACGGAACTTTTCTTCGGTCAAGTCAAGGAAGTCAAGGCCAACGATCTTTTCTTTGCGGATAATAGCGAAGTCCTCATCGTCAAGCTTTAGGCCCTGCTCTTGCAGGTGAAGGATAAGGGTTTCGGTATCCCAGTTTTCGACTAAATATGCATCATGTTCGGTTTTGGAAATAGACATGGTAGGTATACTACTTTATATACGAAAATTTGTGCTGTGCGAGTATTGGTCCGGAAAAAAAATTTTTTTTATCAATTGAGGGGGATCAGTGGTATATGTGAGAAATCGTACATGCAATATAGGTCACACAGATTACATAAACGGATCATCGCTTCCTATTTAGACAAAGATAACATTAGTTATTCGGTAGACAATTTGAGAAGACCCTTAATAATTTCGCTTGCATCTATCTCAGAAATTTCATATTTTTCTTCCTCCTGAGCTAACTCATAATAAAGCTTATATAATTTTTCAAGTCTTTCACGTAATTCTCCTGAATAGTGACCATGAATATACTCTATTCTTCTATTATATGATACCTCATCTGGCATGAGTTGCCTTGCTTTATATCGAATATACTTTTCTGGTTCTTTTGCCGACTGTAATCTAGTTACATAACTAAGATGATCTTTAACGAATTTGATATCAGTTTTAAATTTTCGACGAATTGCTGAATTTAGCAATGCCTTTTCGATATCTTTTGCTTGATATTGATATTTTGTTCAGTCATAATAAATGTATCATTTTTTGTTTGTTATGTTTTTTTCTAAATTAAAAATTGTTATATTTAATGAATAATTAATTAATAATATACAAGATATTTTATACTAATGCTACTTTATACTTGCCGATATCTTCACAATAATGGCTCTTCATGTAACAGATTTTGTCATAGAGCTGAAAGATATTGGGAGCATTATTTGTTAAAGCCTCGTAAACCCTGTCTTGTATGTGGAAAACCTACTGGGGCAGATTGTGATTGATATAAATTACATGCTGGTAGCTATTATACATTGAAACACTATTATAAAATTCATTTTCAAGAGAAAAAGCATTATATAGCTATTTACATTTTTCCTTTTTTTCTCATATGATTCAATCATGAGGAGATGGAATTCTAAACATTAGAAAGCAATATGCTAACTAGATGTTCCACTTCACTTCACATTTTCAGGTGCTTTGCATCCTCATACAACTAGCAATAATAGATTTCGGAGATTCAAACTAGACAAGAAAGTTAAAAGATTATCTAGATATATTTCAAAACGAAAAAAGGTCAAATAGCTATATAATATATTTTTTTGTTCAAAGTATAGTTAACTTGTTATCCAATTTAAGATTTTCAAGACTCAAACTAGGCAAGAAATCTATAATGTTTTCTTGATATTTAAAGAATGGTTAAAGGTTAGATAATTATATAATATATTAAAAATGTGTCAAAAAATATAAACTAATCATCATCAAAATTAAGATTTTGGAGTCTCCAGCTAAGCAAGAAAGCAATATAGATTTCTAGATATATTTCAAGGCAAAAAAAGATCAAATATCTATATAATAATAAAAAAAGAACAATATACTAGAAGGCAAGCTGGAGCTAGTTGAGACGTAAATAACCTCTTAGTGGAAACCTCCCCCATCCCCCCATGTAATATAATATATGGTATAGCTGCAATATATGATATAATTATTAATTATTTTCAAATCAGATAAATAAGTAATTATTATTAATTAATCTAATTTATTTTTAAACTTATTTTTAATTTATTTTATTATTTATATTTAATTTTATTCTTTTATTTATTTAGTTATATATATTATATCTAATTTATAGTTTTATTAAATTAATAATTTTCTAATTAGTTATTATTAATTATTTTCTTTTTCTTTCTTTAATTATAATATTTTTAATATTTTGCTAATTTTAATTTTTAATTACTTTATATTTAATTTAAAAATATTTTTTATAATAATTCTTCTGAAATTTTACTTATTCTTGAGTAAATTAGGTGGAATATTATATTAAAAATAATTTATAATTAGTATAATAAGAAAATATTATATATAAAGAATCAAGAAATGATTAAGAAGAATAATTAAGTTTAGTAAAAATAGTTAATTACTAAGTTAAGAGTAATTAGCTAGTATTTTTCTTATAATAAATATATATATTTTATTATATATCTTATTTTTATTTTTATTTTGCTCTATTAAGAAAGTATTTTATTAGAAATAAAACTTATATATATATTATCTTATTAAGAAAATAATTAATTATTATAATCTTTTTAAGTTATAAAAATGAATAATTACTATAAATATAATTATTATTATTATTTTAATATATTTATATATATACAAACTTAAAATGATAATAATTTTTTAATACCCTCTCTATGAATAATAAATTAAAATTTGAAGTAATATAAATAAATTTAATTTAAGTTGGATCTTATAAAATTAATTAATATTAAAATAGAAAGATAATTTCAGAAATTGATCAATATTTTTAACTTAATCAGATTACAAGAAAAAGAATTATATCAATTATAAAGATAGTATCATAACTTAATCATAATTTTCTGATTAATTATTATAATTAATCATAATTTTCTGATTGACTATTGCAAGTTATAATTAATTAAAATAATAATATCTTTAATTAATTAATTAATAGTTTATTTATAATAGATATAGGAAAAGAAAAATATCTCATCAGTAAAATATCAATTATAATTTTAGTTTCAAAAATACTTATTTTATATCTCTATTTAAATAGTTAATATTATTCATAATTTATATAAGAAAATTATCATCTTTAATTAATAAATATCATACTATATCTAATAATTAAGAACTGATATTTTAATTAATATTCTAGTTAGAACTCTTATATTAATTTTATTATTATTTACTTTAGTTTTAATATTTAATATTTTTTTTATTAATTTATATAAAAGAAGTATAATTCTAGTTTAATCAAGAAATATAAGAGAAAAAGAGTCAGAAGAAAAAATTCAAAATTCTATTATTCTAGATTTATTTCAATTATTATTATTACTATAGTAATATAAATTTCTTTAATTTTATAATTTTTCAAACTTAAAAAATTTGATCAATTAATTAATTTTTAGAAGATATATGATTTTAAATAATATAATTAATATATCAGTTATAAATTTAATCACAATTCAACAATATTTTTGTAATATTCTTGCAATATTTTTGTAATGCTTTAAGATCATTAATGAATAATTAGCCTTAAAATTAATAATAGTTTACAAATAATTTAATAATAATTTAAAAATGCTTCAGAAATAATTTAGCAACAAATTTCATTTATTTTTATTATTATCTTTTTCTTTTTAGAATATTTATCTTATCTTTTCATTTTATTTTATCATTTATAT
>CAJVPS010002878.1:0-11271 GCA_910591765.1 Ambispora leptoticha
TTTCTTTTGCTTTGGTTAAATCGATAACAATAAATTCCCTACCTTGCAAATTTTTATCAAGTATATCGACAACATCGTGTCATTTTTTTGTATATCGTCGGGCAATGTTAACTAGTTCATCATTTGTTCCACTACCATTAAAGAGAACAATATAATTGAGATTTTTTCTTATTAGTTTAGGACAGTCAAAAAAGCTTTGTGTTATATATATTGAACTGATATTAGCATGTCACCCTTCACTAAAATACAGAGTAATTTTATCTTGAATTTTTTTAGGCTCAGTACATAAATCTTCAAATACAACTACTGTTCCTCTTTTAGGAGAGAAATCGCTAATTTTTGGCATTTTATTAGGCTTTATTGCTTGGAATGTAATATCTTCATGATATGGTTTTGGACTATTTGCTATTATTTTATAATAATATTTCAGATATTTGTATTTTGGCTTATTAATATGATGTCTGATCAAAACCAAATCATCATTTTTAATATATCTTGTTTCATCTTTTTTTCTATTAAACAATTAATACATCTTGTCCCCAAGTAAAAGATTGATAACTTCATTAGTTTTTTTTGATCTGATTCATTCACTAATTAATAAGTTAAAAGGCTATTGGAACGTATTATTTAATGAGTTAAATCTTTCTGAATTATTATATTTATCAATATTTAAAACTATTCTCTCTACAAGATTTAGCTTTTCTATTTTCATATTAATCAAGATAAGTAATGCTAAATTATTATATCAAAAAATAATAATCTTATAAGTTTATTCTTTATGTGATAAATAGTCCTTCTCTTATAATTTACTTTTTATATAAGAAAACAAATTTGTATTATAACTAATTTCAACAAGATTTATATCTCATTCTTTGCATATATTCCACTTTTTTTAATTATATACCCTTTTGAATCTAAGTCATCTTGATTTTTGTGATATAAACTATTGTGATAAAAATGCTAAACTCCATTATACTCTCATATCAATTTTAGTTCTTCATTATATCTATTGAGTCTCAATTCATCCAAGAATTTTGGTATGCATAATGGAAATTTTTTATCTAGTAGATTCTCAAAAATATATCAACAACTTCTTTCATGGGTATAATAACATAGAAGATATTATTCAAATTTTGTAGCTATTAATGAATATAGATATTCCTACTGATATTTTTCATTTTTACAAGTTCAGAGATATATATCAAAATTATTTATTTGGCCAGTTTTATCAAGATATTTTTCATTACGCTTCTTTGTATATATAATAGCTTTAGTCATTTTATTAATAATATGAATGAAATTAACAGATCTTGAATGAGTATTTTTTTCCAATATATTCTGAGATGGATACTAAAATGTATTTATATTCACATACATAAGCTCTTCTTTTACAAATCTACACTTTGAAGCATATTTATCATTATCATTTCTAAGATAATATAAAACCAGTTCATTTTTCATTACTATAATTTTTCAAATTTTATGTAAAGAAGATGAAAATATCAGGTTCATAATCCTTTTCTAATTTTTTATATCTCCTTCCCATTCCACATTAGCAAGTAGATAACAAATTATATTATCTTTCTTCAATCTATTCTTCTAATATTTTCTAATAGGATATTTATATTTTATAGATGATCTAGATTCAACCTTTTCTAATTTAATGACTTTTATTGATGCTAACTCCTATTTTGAGAATCTAGAAGTTTAAATGAGATATATCAGATAATTATTAAGATAATCTATTACTTCTGGCAAATATTTAACTCATGCTCTTATTAATTTAGGGTCTGAAAATATACTTTCAATACTATATTAGATTTTATAAAGCATTTCTGCTAAAGTTTTATTAAATCTCTTCATAATTATTATACTATGATGAGAATATAAACCAATAATTTGAATTATTATACTATATTCTTTCATTAGTTAGCTTGTCTGTCCTGTTCATTTTTTACTATTATCATATTGTAAAAGTGTTAGATATGTAAGAGGGTTATTAGAATTATCATAAATTTTCTTAAAGACTTTAGCAACTTCAGAACTATTTTTCAATATTAGAAGAATACTTACCTTAAATCTGCTAGCTATATCTATAATTTGTAATACTACTTTTTATGTCTTCTTCTTATATTTATCATGCATAAGAAATAAAAGATCACATTAATATATATAATTTGAATATGAAATTTTATTATAACTAACTTATGAAATATTTTTTGGTGATGAAATATATATTTGTCAGGTACTTTGATTTGTGAGTTAGTTTTTAATTGCAGAGAACTTAAACTTATATCTCTTTTTCAGATATGTATCTCTTAATATTTTTGTATTAGAATAATACCCAGTTGGATAATAATATATATCATGTAATATGAGAATTTTTTCAATATTATGAACTTCATTAGGATCTATAATAATACTAGGATTACTTATTTTGGCAAAGTTAGGATAAGTCAAATATATTATTCCATAAAAAATAATCATGATATTTTGTCAATCATATTTCAAGAGATAAAGTCTTCTTTCTTTAAAAGATCAAATATCTCATAGGCCAAATTCTGATTGGAAATTGGAATTAGAGCAGATAAATCAAGCTTTGAGAGATGAATTATCTAATAAAGTTTTAATCAATAGGTCTAATGAGAAATACATAAATGAGTTAGAATATAAATATATCAAATGTGAGAAAGAAATTCAATCTCTTAAAGAAGAATTGGAATGTCTTGAGAATACTTTGAAAGAAGAAAAGATAAAGTTGAGATCAAAAATATCATCTCTTAAAAAAAGCTTATATCAAGCTAAAAAGGAGGTCTGAGATAAGATATCTTATATTAATAATATAGAGAAGTAATTACAAGAATTGGAAGAGTAAGTTTAAAAATTAAGATATAGATTTAAAGTTATTTCTTCAAGAAGAAGCTCTTCAAGTTTATATAATTCAGAAGAAGATATAAATATGATGAATCTTGACCTTTTTATACAAATTGATCAAGACTTAACTTGAATTAAAAATCACATCCAAGATGCTTGTACTCTATTAAATAATCCTATCAATATTATAAATAGTATTAAAGGCTCTTTAAATGCTGTTTATCTTAATTATCAAAATACATATCAGAATATAGATAGTATTATAGCCTAATGAGATGATTAGAATAATCAAGTATTGCAGTTGCAACAAGATATCAATTATTTTAGAGAGCAAAATGCTAATCTCTTGAATCAAGTTAATTAGCTTATTCAGGAGCAAGATATCTTACAAAATTATGTTAATCAACTTATACCAAAGCAAGATATCTTGTAAAATTATGTCAATTAACTTATATCAGAACAAGATATCTTGCAGAATCATATTAATTAACTTACTTGAAATCTTAATAATAGTTAACAAAGATATAATTTATGAGAATATTTGTGATTTAATACAAGACTGATATGAGATAAACAATCAAAATTCAAATGTATTCTTGAAATTATTTATAAGATATTTATTCATTACTTAGAATAGGAACTATAATAATACTGAGTTGATAAAGAATTATTAGAATATAATCAAGATCAAATCTTTGATAGATATTATAATAAATTCAAGAATCAGAAGGCAAGTCATATCAAGTAAAAAAATAGGAAATGCAATTCATAGCAATTAATTTTGAATTTACAAGAATAAATTTTATTATTACAAAATAATATATCACAGAATCATAATAATAATCAAACAGATATAGTGAGTTACAAATTAAAAAAATTTAATAAATATCCTACTGAAGATCCCAAAGAACATATTGAAAAATTTAGATTATGGCTTATAGATTCTGGAATAGATGTAGGGGCTGGACATACTAATAAAATTAATACTTATAATATTTTTATAGTATCTCTCAAAGATGATGCTAAAGATTAGTATAAAAGAATCATCCACAAAAAAAATTAAAAATTGAGAAATTTACTTAATAATATAATGCAAATAAATTTAGCTGATGTTCAAGAAAGAAATACTGATCAAATTGAAGTACAGATCTTAAATCATGTAAATAGGCAGAATTATAATGTTATAATTCTAGCTTATATAGTATTTGATGAAGATTAGTCTTTTGCTGATAGATGACTAACTGATTACTTATTTAATATACCTAATATTAATACAGGTAATACTATAGTTATATCTGGTATTCAACTCAAATAAGTATTATACTAGTTTAAAATCAACTATTCTATAGTTACTGCTAAAAAATAATAGGTACTTTTTGGTTTAACTATTTAAGAAAGTAATTCAATTAGCTATTTCTATTCTAATTTACGTAGATTAGCTAGACTTACAGATATTAATAAATAACAAATTTGATTGCAATTTCTTTGTGAACTTTTATTTGTTAATCAGATGGAAGTTTATTATTTAGAAATTGAAAAATCTCCAGATAAGTTACTTTTAAAACTTAAAAAAATTAAAAGATATATAGCAGAACAATTATCTGGAGCTTACCTATATTCAAACTCAGATTCAGTATTATTTAGTAAAGGTTATAGAAAGAATAATTATTCAAGTAATACTGATATGACTAAAGGAATTGAAAACTATATAAAATCTCTTATGGTATCTTCATAATCTATTTCTCAATTGCAAGATAGATAATTAGTACAGCCTAGTTAAATATATCCAGGTAAAATTTATAGAGATCTAAATTTGTAATTAAATAAACAAAAATAGGTTTGAATAGATAAAATAACAGATCATCTTAGTACTTTAGCAGGTCTATCTACATTATAATTATTAATAAATACAATTTCTAAAGAAGTATTTAATAAATTTTCTTCCTTCTTGTCTAAGAAAAATGGAGAGAATGCATCAAAAAATATTAAAATTGATTTAGATGAAGAACTGACTAATTATATGAGTAAGTTATCAATAAATAAGACTATATCTAAACAGGTCAAGAAGAAAATTAAGAAAATATCACAACACAGATACTTAGAATATCATAAAATTGGTCATCATTCAAATTTTCCTAAATATCCAAAAAATAAAAAGAAGAGCCAGTCCAGAAAGAAAGATAGTATTAATAAGATTTCTATAGATTCCAATTCTGATACTAATAATTCTTCTAGTAGTGATTCTGGATCTGATTCTGAGATAGAGTCTGATGCTGAGAATTTATCTTTTAAATCTGAGTCTGAAAGTGATGTCAAAGTTCATATTATCAAGATAAAAAAAAAGTAAAGCAGAAGGGTATCTTTACTAAATCATCCTCTAAGAAGAAATCTAAACCCTGCAAAAAGAAATAGAAGAATTCTTCCACTTCTGATAAATCCTAAAATAAATTAACTATTATTGATAAGTCTCTTCAAAAAATTATATTAGAAATGTTTGATGATATTGCACCTATAGATTAGATAGAAAAACTTAAAGTTAAAATTAAGAACTTATTCAATATATATTTATCTATCAAAAAATTTAATTTTACAAATTATAGAAAAATAATTTAAGAAATATCTGATTCAAATAGGAAAGAAAAAATATTAGATAATCCTATGGAGATTGATTTTATAAAAAAGAAAGAATCTAATATAAGTATTACAATTATACCAGTTAAAATCAAGTGCTTAAAAATTCTAGCAATAGTAATTAATAGTGGAGCTAAATCTACAATTATATCAGAAGATATTGTTAAATATGTAGATAGAAAGATTGATAAATTAGTAATATATGATCTCAGTAAGACTACCACTATTCTAACAGAATCTATTAGTATCATCCATAATTTACTAATAATATTTTCTTCAGATTTTATCATACATGAAGATTATATAGTTGTGAGAACTTCTAAATCAATATTATTATTTCTAAATCCACATCTTAAAAAATATAAATATATGATGGATTAGAACAAAAATGAGTTAAAAATTCCTTTTAATAGAAAAGATCATATTATTCCTGTAACTATGATCAAGATTAAGAACAAGCTCAAAGTAAATTATGCTATTGCAACTCAGGATGATAAGTCTCTAATATTTGATCAAATTTCACAGGAGACAGATAGGAATAAGGATAATAATGAACTATTGGAGGAATAGTATGCTCCTGCAGATTTTAGTCTAGATTCTAATAATTTGACTTTAAAAAAAAATACGTGAATTGTGAGAGATATGAGAAAGAAATATATAATGTAACTAAAATTATTACTAATCTTAATGCTCTCGTTCATTACTACATTAGATTATCTAATAAAGAAAATAGAAAGTAGAATAGACAAACTTTAGAGTTTATAACTTATCAATTTTATATTCTGAATTTAATAAAATTTTTCTACCCTCTTCAATAGTATGTCTAAAATAAGCATGTGTATTGATAGAATATGTAGACTTTTCATCTATTTTTTTTGTTAAGTCTTTGATAATAATAGGCAAGTTAGATTTTTAAACAAATTTGAATCTCTTTATTTTTATTTATTTACTTAGTTCTTCTGAAATATTATTACATAGCAATAGAACTTTATTTCTATCTAAAGATAGGGATTTTATATGAAAAACATCTGTAATAGAATTTGATATATTAGTATCATTATTATATACTTGAAATATAGGTTAATTTTAAGCAACCCTATTAGCTTCTTCTTCTCTTTAGATTTGATAAATCTATTTTGATGATGTTCTATATTTTTTTAATAAATCCTTTAAAATTTTATTTCTTGATTTCATATCATGATATTGCATAATATAATTATAATCTACTGAAGAAAATAAATATGTGCCAAATTTTATACATGGTTTAACTATATTACTAGAAGCAACTATACAGTAGTTATTTTTATTTGGAAAATACAATATATTAAAATATAAAAAATAATGGAAAAAATCAAATATATTAGAAAAATATAATATATTAAAAAAATATAATATATTGAGAAAATATATAGAATAAGAAAAGAGTTCTCTAATTTTTTAAAAAAATAAAATATATCAAATATATCAAATATTCCTATTGCTTTCAAAATTTTTAATTTTTTAACAAAGCAAATTTTACTAATATTATGGATATTAATAAAGAATTGTATTATAGTATAAAAATTATATCTGAATTAAATATTTACAATAAAACAAAATAAGAAGTGAGATCAGGAAAGAAAATAGTAGAAATAGGAGAAAAAAAATGGAATCAGAAACTAGATGGGTCTAATATTATGATTCAGAAATTATATACTTATGATCTTGAACTTATTGATAAAGCTAGATATTTACAGATTGAAAATATTAATAAAGATATTTCTATTGCTGAATTCAAGATTAAGAATATTATAAAATCTAAGAAAATCAAATCACTCAAGTCTATAATCAAGATATTAAAAGATAAGTTATCTTCAGTCCAGAAAGATGTGATTTTGATTCAAAGTGACTTATCAAAAAAAGAAACTGAGATTGCATCTCTCAAATCCAAAATAGCTGAATTAGAATAAGAGTTAGCTTTAATAGTTAGTGAGCTCAAGAATCTGAAATTAGAAACTATATCAAAATTCATAGTTAGTGAGAATATTAAGAGACAGAGCTAAAGATGGCTCTTCAACTATTGCAATATGATGACAAATAAAACATCACCTAGTTGCAACTAGTTATGACTTATAAAATTTTGGAGTTGCAACATGTTGCAACAGATGACAAATAAGTGTCACATACTTGCTGTATCATCTTTAGGCAGAATCTTATTATTTTCATAATAAAAAATATGCAGAGCAAGAAATAAAGTTTTATATTAAATTCTAGTAGGAATGAATTCTTATCACAAAATAATAATATTTTTGCAGATAGAAATTTCAGTTAATATTTTATATATAAAAAAAATATGAATCAAATCAAAAAAATTGATACTATTATACCAGATCACACTGATGATAAAAGTACTTCTATATCTGAGAAATCAGTAATTTGAGACTATACCTCATCTTCAAGTATAGATACTGAGATCATTTCTAAGATAAGTAATAAAATTGATATTAACAAAAATATACTTCAAGAAATATCAAATATAATTTCTTATCTTGTACAGCCAGAAAATTATACCTCCTCTTTGATTGAATCACATTCTTAAATCCCTATAAAAGGGGTAGGAGTAATTCCTGTTATAGCAAATACTTTGATATTACTGCTATCAGTATATTTTTTTTTACTCTGTTAATTATTACAGTTATGTAGTTTATGATATTAAGATATTCATGAGAATTAGAAAGGAAAAATAATCAATTATGAGATATGTAGATTAGGTAACTAAGATTATCTATTTGAACTTGGATATTATTTATGTATGAAAAAAAAATATTATTAATAATATATAGTGGAACTAGTATCTAAAGATATATAAGTATCTAAAGATACATAAGTATCTTAGTAGATTATAGTAATCTTAACTAAAAATACTTAATAATATAGGTCAATAATATCATCAATATCTGATGAGTCATCTTTTTTACTACTATATGTAATTGATAATGCTTGAAGCTAGATAATTTTAAGACTAATTATTCTATGTTATGTATTTTGGAAATCTATTAATTCTTGACACTCTGATTTCAAATCATATAGAAATATATATTATTCTAGAATTGTAATTTTGAGTTTGCATTTTTACACTTGTATAATTAAATCATATATCATATTTCTATATTCTACATTAAGCTTAGATAATTTTGAAAGTAGATCTAATAATTTTGAATAAATAGAATTTGCAATTTTATCTAATAAGTTAAGATAAATATTATATTTAGTAGAGACACCTGAAGATTTGATTATGTCAATTTTGCTAATATTAGAATATATTTTCTTGGCATGTATAGTAGTATTTTCTCATAAATAGGAAATAATAACTTCATCTTTTTTTAGTATATCACGCAAGTTCTTAATATAATTTTTAAGTCATTTTTTAGCTGATTTCTGTGATTCTTTATCTTTAATTTTTGCTATTTCATCTTTATCTAGACTCAGAGAGTTATTATTCTGCAATAAATTCTTAGCATTTTTTAATTTCTTCTTCTTGGATTTTTTTTTGTGATCCAAGACTTTTGAGAGGGATTCAGATGATGATTAATATTTATCATCATAATTTATAAAATGGATACAGAGATCAAATAGACTTTTAATATAATAATTAATATTTATTTTCTTGTTGAACTTTTTTACCACATCTAGATATTCCATACAGTCTTCTTTTTATTGTGATATTTTTTTCCTGTAATTATCATAAATCTTTTCAGATACTACTATATTCATTAGTAGGTAAATCCTTTTTTATAAGCTGTTAATACTTCATGAGAATACTTAGTCTTCATTCATAAAATAAACTATTCTATAGAAATATTTCTCTGCTTATCTTTCTTTTTAGATCTTCATATACATGTCTGAATAAATTCATCATAATCTAACTTGAAAAGTTTTTTCATATTTTCCCAAAGAACTTTTTTAATAATCTGGTATATTGTCTTCTCATTATCAACTTTCAAAGTTCTATTTATAATTTTCTTACCTATATTATGAAAAAGCTTAAATTAACCTCTTTTTATAATATTTATCTCTTTAATAAAAAGCTTATCTGGATTGAAATTTGGCTTCTTTTTATACTCAAGATCATAGTATTTTTTCTTTCTTGTAAATATCACAGAAAATAAGATCTTTTCATATGTCATATTAAGATAAGATATTCCATTATTTTTTTTAAGTTTAGTATTTACTTCATTATAGAGGTTTGCCATCATTTTCATAGATATTTTTACCATTTTCTCCTAGTATTCTTCTTGTGAGAGTTGATCTAATTTATATTTTCAATCATATTCCTGAAAATATTCTTCTAAATATATGAGATATAAAGAATTGGTATCTCCATATTTAATATTGAATTCTTTGTCTTCAACAAAATTTCTAATAAATTTAATATTACGTTGCCTAGCAGAAGTAACTTCACCTGCTAACTGAAATTGATAAAATAGAAAGAGATTATTACTTATCTCACCATAAAATATATTCATATATAATTTTATTACCTTTTATTTTGAATCTAAGCAATTATATTTGAAATTTTTATAATCCAATTCATTAAGAGTTTTTTTTATCTTCTTTCATTTATTAAATAGATTTTCCAACACTCTAGCATATAAACTCTTTTTTCAGATATATTATTATGATAAATAGATCAAGTTTCTATAGTTTGATCATTGAATAGAAACTTTATCATATGAATTTTTTTTCTACTATGAATTATATTTATTGCTTCTTCATAGGATAATATAATTTTATTTGATGAAAGATTGTATATTATTATAAGACTTGGGTATAGGGAGATAAAATCTAAACCTATTACTAAATGTTTGTTTTTCAGATCTTTTATCAGTATAATAATATAAGCTCCTGAATATTTATCAGATTCTGTATTTTCTGAAATAATCATATTATACAATATATTATTGCTCTAAGCTTCAGCTCCTAAAAGATTATATACTTTCATATCTCTTGCAAAATAATGAGAATCAGAAAGAGAAATATATACAATAGATGATACTTCCCTATAGTTATTGATTATATTATGCTTAACTATAAGCTCTTGATATCATAATACATCTATAATATAATAATTTACAATTTCACATATATTTTTAGCTGATATATCAGAGGGATGGAGTATTACATCTTTATATATTCTGTTTATAGTAGTTATTAGTATATCTATCTTGCTATCCAATTCACATTTTTTTAAATAATATTTTAGTAAACTCGCTTCTGATTTCTGATATAACTTTTTGAAACAAGTATAAATATCAATAGGTATATATCCTAGGATTTTAAGATACTTCAAATAAAATTTTTCATCATCTATCTTTATCTTACTTCTTCAATATTTCTATTTTATAATTTTTTTTAATATTGAATGAGTCAGATAATATGTGATTAAATATCTATTCAAGAATATCTAAACTTTTGGCTTTTTCTATAATAAAAGGCCAGTCATACTGTGAATTATTAAATCTGATTTGTATATCTAGAGCTAAATATTTCTAATATTGTTACAGCAAATTAGTAAGTAAGGTTTCACTTTAATTCATCTTAACAATATAGAGTTGGAAGAGACTGAAATAATTAAAGATAATAAGAGGAGAATTAGACTATAACTTTTAATAATGACAAAGATTTCTAAGACCTGTGCCAATATCTATGAATATTGTCTTAATAAAGGGTAAATAAATAAAGAAAGAATAAAATAAATCAAAGAAATTATAAAGATTGACTAAGTGA
>CAJVPS010002879.1:0-11266 GCA_910591765.1 Ambispora leptoticha
CAACCTAAATCTAATTTTAACTTTATCGACTCTATTTCAGCAGCTTGTTTTTCTTTAAACTCTATTATCCATCTTATTCCATTAGCTATTTCTAAGTCAACTAGAGTGTTGTTTATTTCTTGACGTATAATATATCTAACAGAATCCTTTTCTTTTTGTAGTGCTGCATGATAATCATGGTTGTTTCTTTTTCTAAGTGCAAGTTCCATATACTTAATTTTACCTGAATTATATTTCCATAATTCTTCATTAAGTTCTGCTATTTGTACCTCAGCTTCTTCTTCTGTAATAAGTTTTTTCCCAGCATATAATGCTAATATAAGATCTATTAGAATATCTTCATTTTCGTCAAGTGTCTCTACTTGTGCCTCAAGTTCTTTTGGTACAGTAATCATTCTTCCAGAACATTCTGTTACTTTTTGCTTCACATGACTTGTTGTTTTTCCATTGTTGTTTTCTGTTATTGTTTGTTGAGGTTGTTTACCATTTTTGTTTAAATTCATCACGTGGTTTTTGGTGTGTTTCCTTTGTTTATTCTTCATTACATGTTGTAATTCTTGTATCACCAAAACAGATCTGCATTACAGGGTCAAGGCCGATTCCCCAAAAATTCGCAAAAAACAAAAAAAAGACTGATAATTTTGCAAGATTTCTTCTATATCCTTGCCGCCTTTGCTCCGCTAACTCAAGTCTCTTAAAAGACTGAGTGCTTTCTGCTACCTTCTTCTTTTTTTCTTAGAGCTTCGAGTTTGGTTTCTTATTAAACTTTGTATATTTTTTGAAGGTTTTTGATAATTTTAGTTTACATAAATTTGTGTATAAAGGATCAGTGGAAAGAGTTCGTATATATTACAATCAGCTATGCAATTAATTAAATAATCTGTAGTATTTTTAGCATTCTTTAAAGTGAAAATTTATTTAGCACTTAGACAAATTTGCTTGAATTTATTCATTTTGTGAAATTTCACTAGCATTAGAGTTAGAGTTAAGGTTAGAGTTAAGATAAAGAAGAGTATATAGTAAAATTTGGCCAGGAATTTTTTTAATAGATGATTCACGAGTCAACTAAAAAATTTTTCATATTAGAAATGTGATATTGATTACATATAAGCAAGATATAAATAGAAATTTTCGGTTATAGATAATGTTATAAAAATTCTTAAACAAATATAGTACAAACAATAGAATAATACCAAGAGTTTTCGATTATTAAATTATTAAATATCGATTTTTTTCTTGGTGAACTTTACCTTATATAAATGTAGCATTTCCTATATTAGACTATATTAATTAAATCTATAAAGTATTAAATACTAAGTATACTTTGTTTTACTAATATGATAACAAATTTATAATTATTTATTTTAACTTTTAAGCTTTTAACACTGCATTGCATTGCACAAGTATAAGAACTAAGGAAAATTAAAATAGTTCTCTAGTTGGGTATTAGTACTGACCTAATTTATAGTTAATACTTCTATGATTGGATTTAATGTTAATTTTTTTTTTTTAACTTTGCTTTTACCCAAATCCTAAACTAAAAACAGGTCATTTCAGTATAATCTAAACCTAAATCTCAACTGTAATGAAGTTGACCCAACTCCTAATTCTAAATTTTTAATACTGTCTAAAATTTTAATCTCAGAACTCTACATCAATATGATCACAATCTAGAAATTAAACCAAATAATACAAACACATTAAAAAATTGTAAAAAACTTCTTGCTTAATAAGCAGATATAAAGAATCACTTGAGATTTAAATAAGTTATTAGAAATTAGTCTAAACAATGCATTTGCAATAAGAAATACTTACTAAATAAATGATGTATAAGCATTAAGAAATTGTGAAGTGATTTATCTTATAATAGACAAATATAAAATAAATTATTAAAAATTGAACCAAATGATATAAAATAGAATAAATAAAAAGTAAAATTGGAAGAAGCGCACTTTCTAACGATTACCCAAAAATTACAAAAATAACAAAAAATAGAAGAAAGATATTCAAAAAAGACCTAAATAAAGCTAGAACATAGATAAAATTAGTGCGAACCACAAGAGAACAACTAATACAACAACTAATACAATAACAAAATAACAACAAAAAAATACAACAGGAAAACCAAAAACAACAACCAGTTTTCAACAGACTTGGTAGAAAAAAACAGTTTGCAAGAGCAAAACAACACATATATATCAGTATATACATCTAAGCTATCAATAGACTATAGTATGAACAACCAAGAAACACAGAATACAAATAACAACCAACAAACTTCAGTTTAAAGTAAAAGACACTGCTATAACAATATACCCATCTCTACGACTTACAAAAAATCAACAAAAAGTGGCTAAAATAGCTTACTTCTGCCAAAATATACTATGTCATCATATATTATACAAAACAACATAACAACAACTATAACAAGAAATAATAACAACAACAACACAACAATCACAGGAAATACAAATACACAAAACAACACAAATGTAGCTAATATACAAACACAGCCACTAATAAACAAAACACATAACCTAATATTCAATACAAAAAACAATCCCAAAACAACATCAATGCAGATAAATATAGAAGATACAACATTTACAACCCATAACCAAAACAAAAATGTAAATCAAAATATCAACACCTAACAAAAATTGTATAGCCATATACTATAACAAAATATTCCCTAACAAGATCAAATGCAAATAGATGAGAAAGCACTATACATGCAAACACAAAGCTGGATTAAACATATACTTCAAAAATTAGACAATCAAAACCAAAACAAGTTTGACTATAGGATTTGGCCAATAGACAAAATAATCACAGCACTTGATGACACAAATAGTATTGAAGAATTTATACAATACAAACTAACAACACAACCTACACAGCATCAGATCCCAAAAGCTATACTTCTTAAATTTAAATACCTAGACCTCACATTCTTCACATCCTTTACCCAAAATAGATAAACCACATCTGCATACTAAAAAGAATTCACCAACCTACTCAAAGCGGCTATTACCAAATACAATGATAAAAATGAAATTACTTTGACGAACAGAGAAACTAGAGATTTAATTTAACACAAACTAAGACAAAAATTAATAATAGAATACATTACAAACCTCAACTTTAGACAACTCCAACCAAGCAAGGCATATCAGATAATCAAATATAGTCAAAACTTCATCTGTACAAAATCTATTTAAGATTACAAACAAATCCAAACAGTAATTAACTAAGCATATAGCATCTAATGACAACAACTACCTGAAACCCCAGAAAAAATAGACAGACCAAGAACATACTACCATTCAAACTATCAATCTAGCAAAGATTTCAAACAAAAGCAATTATTAACTCCCTTAAAGTAATCTTTATCTTTTTTAGTTTATCAGACATCTACTTTACTACATTACCAAAACTTCCAGACAAATCATCAGAACTAAAAGAAGAACTAAAAATCTATTTCTCTATTACAGATCCAAAACAACTAAAAGAACTATGATTCTATAAAAAGAAACTCATCGACCACTATAGCTTTACCAAGATATCTGCAACCTATTTTGTCTTATCACTAGAATGAGAACCTCTACCACTAACTTATCATAAACTAAATAGCAGAGTTAGACATCTCTTCTCCATTAACCCATTACTAGAAAAAACAAATATCAAAAACATAGCAGAAATGCTTAGAAAATACTACAAGTTTAGGAGTATACTAAACAACTTCTTCATACAAAGCCTATACTACCACAAGATCTAGATAAAATCAAACTACATATCCAATTCATTTACTCAATTACTGATAACAAAATAGCGCAAGAATTCTTCAAAGAAGCAAAAACAAAATATAAGATAAACTTCCCTATAAACAAGGCAATCCTAACAGCCAACCTTACAAACAAACTAAGACTACCTTTAGATCCCACAGAGATCAAAGTATTCAATATCACAATACCAATTACATCATCCAGAATACTAGTTGAAATAGCTAGACTTCTTAGAGAAGAATACTACTTTGAACACATCTCACTAAACTGGATTAATATATCTATCATACCTAACGAGATCCATGAGATCAAAACTAACAAAAAGTCAATGATACCAAAAAGTCTAGTTGAACTACAAGAAGCACTTGAAAAAATCACTAATGAAATCTACATTAATGTATCTATCAAACAACAAAAGGAAGTCAACTCCACTATAACAATTCTTTGACAACATTTCAAAATACTACAAATTTCAGACTATATACTAGAACTTGCTCATCTCCCAAAACCAACTTGGGATATCTTTGTATAATCATATCAATCTTCAAAAACCACAACATAAACAAATATACAACCAACACAAACAATATAGACAATCATATACAAACAGATACTATTAACCTAGCTCTACACAATATATATGGACTTAATGATAATATTAAAAGACAATTATGGCTTGACTATTGCAAAAAGAAAAATATAGACATAATAAGCATAACAGAAATCAAGCTTGCAGAATCAAAATATATAAATTTACAACTACATAATAAAATATACTACTTCTATATATCAAACACCACAGCAACAATAGCAAAAAAATAAGAATCAAACATTAGAGTTGCAATAGTACTATATAAAAAATTACAACCATATATATATAATATACAAACCTACTCAAGAACAGCACTTAATATTGATATATTCCTATTATACAAAAATCAATTCTGAATCATAACAATATACCTACCTTGCAATAACAAACAACTCAACAATTCAATTCAATCTAAAATAATAGAATGAGCAGAATAAGCAAATAAACAAAAGATCAAACCAATCATCCTTGAAGACATCAATCTTGATCTTAACAAAAAACACACACATATCACTCTAATACAATACTTAAAAAACACAAATATGCTATCACTAATTAACACATTACTACCAAACCAGCCTACATGGAGTTCTCAATGAACCAGCAATCAAATAGATGAGATATAGATCCCAAAAACTTAATAGAAAACTTCTGCAATCTAATACTAAAAGATGCTACACAAATCACAAACAGTGATCACAAAATTATCTTCACATCAGTCAATGTACCATACATATACAAAAGAAATAAAAATAAAACAAAGAGAACAATCTATAATTATGATATGATGGATACAAAAACATGGCAACAATTTGCAAACACAATCGAAACAAAACTTGAATAATTTAAAACAAATACATTAAACCCTAATACAAAAAGCCTTAACAAAACATGGCACATATTAGCAAACTGCATTAAACAAAGCACAAACAAACATATCCTATATACATGTAAAGCAATACAAAAGAATAACCACCTATTCTCTCCTATAGCTACCAAACTACACAAGGCATTAATATATATAAACAAAGTACAAAAACACATAAGTATATATAAACAAGCAACAAATATTGATCAAATATACTATCTTATACAGCAAGCCAATAACTTATCCAATACACAAATACAAATACAACCAAACACAACTATTGAAGAAATAGATATTATATTCAAGACAGTCTAACAACAGATCAAACAGCAAGAAACATAGAAAACCAAGCAGCAAAAAACCAACATATAAAGAACTGTATTGAAAGAAAATATCAAAACTTCCAAAACAATACATCTAAAATGATAAAAAGTATACTTAAAAAACATACAGATCCTGTAATACTATACAATATCTGAACATCTGACAATATAATTACAGAACCTCATAAGATTAAAACTACAATACAGGAACACTTTAAAAACTGAACAAAGTCAAAACCCACTTAAACAGAACTATAGCAAGAATGGGCAGATAAATATAAACCAATCCAAATAATAGATCCAACATGATATAATACAATTATGACAAAGATTACATCCCTTGAACTAGAGAATATAATCAAAGAAGCATCCAACACAAAGGCCATTAGACCCTTAAGAATATCAAACGAAATGCTAAAACACCTAGACCCCCGAGCAAAAGCTACAATTTTAAACCTCTTTAATAATTGCCTAATATTATATAATATACTTATAGCATAGAAATACAGCACAATATACCTAATATCAAAAAAAGCAGCATTTACAGGAGATTTAAACCAGACTCGCCCGATTACACTGATTGAACATACTAGAAAAATCCTTACAAAAATCATTATATGAAAACTTGATCTCATTCTATCCAAATACAATATAATAAATCCAAACAAATACATCCACTGCAATACCAATACATATACTCCAACATATAATAGAGGATATCCAAACAAACAAAAAAGAACTATGGTTGTTATTGCAGAACATAAGCAAGGCTTATAACTCAGTATATATACCACTCTTAATCAAAGCACTATATCATATCAAAATATCAGAAACTATAACAAATATAATAAATAATATACTGTTTTATAGACACAATAATATTATTACAAACTATAGACTAACCAACAACTATTACATTCAAGATGGTATAGATCAAAGAAAAACAATAATCCCACTACTTTAGAGGATTTATTACGACCTCTTGCTAACTCAGATCAACAAAAACCACCCAACTTATACAATGAGTACAGCAATACTATAATCAACACACACACATAACACAAATATCATAACAAACAACAAAATATACTTGCATATATGGACAATACACTATGAATAGCAGAAAACAAACCAAATCTATAAATACTAATCGATACAGCTAACTTCTTTTACAAAATGACAGGAATCACAATCAATTCATACAAATCAATATTAGCTATCAACTACAAACCAAAGAACAAAGAGGAACCCATATATATCACATTTAATAATACTAATATATACCTAACATTACTGAAACACTGCTTTTGATTCCTTAGATATTACTATAATATCTATACCAATAAAATAACAATACAACAAAATATAATAAAAGAAATTGAGAAAGCTCTAAAACTACTTCAAAAATCAACAATCACAGAGAAACAGACAATATATATAATCAATACAGTTATTATAACATGCTTTGAATATAGAATATAAAATTATATATATGCCTAATCACAATATAATAAACTTACAAACAAATATACCTCAATTACTAAATATAAGGCCAGGATGTCCAGAGCTATACCCAACTCAACATTTTACAACTACAGAATATACGCACTTAGAATATTATAGAATATACAATGTTAATATCATATAAGCAAAATAACACAACAAATAAATGATCCAGACCTATACAACTCATCACTATATATATACATATAACAAATACAAAATGTAGTGAATACAAATACATCAATACTAGCTGACTTATCATATATACTTCCCACAATAGAACATAATACAACTACAGCTAAGAGAATTCAAATACTATATGACAACCACTTCACAATAATAAACAACATTAGCAATTAGTCTAAGCCTCTCTCAAACAAAGAAAACAATATAAACAAGATACTCACAGACTTGACATTATACACAAACAAAACCAACATCTAACAACTCAAGGTCAAACTTAATCAGCACAAAATCAATTTTATCGAATAGCTAACAAACTCAAACAATATACAAACAATCAATTGAAAAGAAACATCATATGCAATATACAAAATACCAATAGGCAGAGAACTGACATAGTTCAAAATAATCACTGCAAGCAAATCAGCTAACACTATAAACACTAAATTCATACACAATCAATAAAGAAGAAGTAACTAAAAACAAATAGATAATGACACAGATAAAAAACTAAACTATAATTAGAAAAACAACAACAATAAATGACCATAACAACATAAAATTAACACACTGGATATACACTAAAAACAGACAACAACTACAACAACTTACACAATGCAACCAATGCAAACTAATAATCATAATATACTATGGCAAGTATGTTATACAAATAAGTCCAAAAAACTACAGTATAATACAAGTGAGCCATAGCAAACATATATATAGCAATGCAGAAGAAATACAAAAAGCACTACAATATATATGACAACAAAACACTTTACTGCAGAATAAACAACATATTTTAACTAGCCAAACATCAAAAAAATACTAAAGATATTACAAATATACAATAGCATGTTTTCAGAGACTATAATTAATACAATACTAATAAAAATAGCAAAAGACATTATTATTCACAAAGAAACAAATACAATAATAATAACACACAAAAATTACAAATTGGCCATCAAAAACCACTACAATATTAACAGCAACCCTAATACTAATAGCCATCACACCAATCAAAACAATACTAAAAATACTCACAACCGCAACTCATATTATTAATACATATCAACAATACAATATGATCAAATACAACAAAAAGAATATCATAACAAAAAACCAATATTGGCATACTGGTACAACATTTTCATACTTACAGCAAGGAAAAACATCTAACTAGAACTAATATTAATACTAAGCGAATCTCCAGTATTTACAAAATTATATACCAAAACAATCTTCAATGCTAATATACAAGAAATAATATCAAAATTCTAACAAGTCAACTACACAACGTATACACTTGCATGGTTTAATCACACAACAATACAAAAAACAAGAAGATTAATTAGAAACATTCAAAATGCAAAAAATCTAGCCATATAGCACTTGCAAAACTGAACACAAAAGTGAATCAATATACAAAACATCAACTAGGAATTAACATATGTATTTATTAATTATAATGATATACCAACATCTTAATAAATATATATAATTCACTCCAAACTAAAAGCTTTCAAACTAAAACTCCTTTTGGACAAACTGCTAACCCTTCAAAATCTAAATAAACGAAATCTATATACATATTCAGAAACTCAATGCAAAATATACAATATAGAAGAAGAAACAAACATATACTAACTAATATGCTCAACAAACTCAACAAATATAAACACCTTTAAAACAATATCGTTAGGAAATTTATAGATAAAAATCAAAAAGATATAGCAACAAATAGTGAAAAACAAGAGTTTATAGATAAATTTTTCAATAATCTTAAACCTACAGCCAATGGCAATACTATAACTTTGATTCAAGGCCTTATTACAGATGCATTCAAACAAAACCTAAAATTGATCACACTTACCAAAAACAAAACAAAACTCAATATAGTCAAGTTACTCTATAAAATCTGCAAAACAATTTACAATCAAACATGAAAAGACTGCTGTAAAATTACAGCCCAAATAACAAATAATAACCAAAAACAAATACAAACAACAACCCTATACAAAACATAAACCAACAAAATATACAAATGAATACAGACTACAATATACAGCAAATAGCTTAAAACAAATAGATAAGATAGATCAAAAAATACTACATACACAATGCATTCTCCAATACAATATATCAAATGCAATCTGAGTGAGAACTTGGTGCCTTCTCTTAGTAGAGCTTAGTCTGAAGGTAAACTAGCCTTAGTCAAAAGTTTTTAGATAGCTTAATTTCAAAATATGGGGGTGAGTCAGTAGAAATGGGACAAATTTATTAGATAAATTTGTCTCATTTCTACTGACTCACCTCTATATGTAAAAATATCTTGATATTAAATTATAATAATAATACAAAATGTTATCAATAAAAAACTGAGATCAGGTCTCACTCTTTAAAAACAAAATAATATAAAATGTTGTGATACAATTTATTTATAATAAGCAGTATGAAGAATTACTTGCAGATTTAAATAAATTATTAGAAATTGAACCAAATAATGTATAGTATTAAGAATTCATAGAAAACTTATCACATGATAAATAGGTATGAAGAACTATTTGCTAATTTAAAATAAATTATTAAAAATTAAACTAAATGCAATTTATTTATAATAAGTAGATATGAAGAATCATTTGTAGATTTAAATAAATCATTAGAAATTGAACCAAATAATGCATAAACATTAAAGTTTATAGAAAAACTTATTGCATGATGAACAAATATGAAACTATTTGCAGATTTAACTACTTATTAAAAATTGATTCAAATAATGCATTTGCATTAAAAGGTCATGGTGCAATTTAGTTTATAATAAGCAGATATGAAAAATCACTTGTGGATTTAAATCATTATAAATTGAACCAAATGATGCATAGGGCATTAAGAGTTTGCAAAGAAACTTATCGCATGATGAACAGATATGGTGAACTATCTGCAGATTAATAAATTATTAGAAATTAGATCAAGTAATGCATGGGCATTAAAAGTTTGTAGAGAAACTTATCACATATAGAGTTTTAATTCATAAACCATTTATTTATTTATTTATCAGATATCTGATATCTGATAATAATTGAATAAAATGAATTAAATGGATAGATATCTGAATAATCTAATAAATTATCCAGATCATATGCTATTTTTAATCAAGATTAATATTTTATTGGTCAAACATTAATAATGTTAATTATCAGTATTATATAACTGATAATAATTTTTAAATTAAATTTTATAATTTAAGTTACAGCATATACTGTACTGTTGGCCCTCTCAAAACCAGTATGCATAGCAGACAGATTCTATATTAGTTTTGAAAGACTATCAGATTTAAAAATCATATGATAAATGGTTAGAAATCAGCCAATAAATCTGCAGAATTAGTATATGAATTCGATAAGAAAAATTCCACTCAAAGTTTTAAAAATTCAACAGTATTTAAATTATTAAAGCTATACAAAGATGATTTTTTATTTTGCATTAAATGACATTTGAAATTTCAATCAGAATCAAATTTTTTTGTTAATTTATGTAGCAAAGTTTTTAATTTCTGAGGTTTTTTTGAAAAAGCATTTTACTTGTTTGGATGATTTCAAGTTCATTAACTTTTAAATCAGTAAAATCATAAGACATTATAAAACTATATTGAATTTACCATATTGGTAACTTTCAAAATATAAGAATGACTTGTAAATGTAATGGCTATATACTAATTCATTATCTATTTTAAAATTTTTTTTTTTTTTTTTTTATATACCTTCGCAATATCGCGAGAAGGCGGATTTTATTAGGTATTTAGATAATACATTCTTGATTACCTTATCCTGTACCATCCACCACAATCACGCCACCTCATAATCTTGTGCTGCTTCATAACCTATAGCAGAAGTGTTCTCTGGCTGTTTTGTTCTTACCGGTTTTTCCTAACATTTTAACTATACTATAGGTCTAAACTGAAGACCACCCAGATCGACATCTGCTATACTACTTGTACCCTAATTCTATA
>CAJVPS010002880.1:0-11265 GCA_910591765.1 Ambispora leptoticha
CCGTAGATATTGGCACAGGCCTTAGAAACCTTTGTCATTATTGAAAGTTATAGTCTAATTCCCCTCTCTTTACCTTTAATTATTTCAGTTTCTCCCAACCCTATATCATTAGGGTGAATCAAAGTGAAAACCCACTTACCAATTCGCCGTAACAATATCTAGGATAAGATATTAATATTTTGATTCTTTCTTTCAGATCAATAAGTAATAATAAAGAAATATTTCATAAAAGATATGATTCATCAGTTTACTCTAGCAGAGTAACTTAATTGATTTTTAAATAATCATCTCAAGATATTGTAATTAGTGATTATTTTAAAAACTATTTTAAGTAGATAATGACAAAATTATCTAATAGTCTATATTATTACTAGTACTTCTTTTTCGGTTACTTTATACTTTTATTCATATAGTTTCAAAGTAATACTTGTATAAGTGACTACTTATTCTTTTCTATCTTTATTTTTCTAAGATAGGACAGCTTCAAGTCCTGAGTCTGAGATATTAGTATAAAAATAGAATTTCTTTATAAAGTTAAAATAAATTAAAATAAATGTAATTGTAAGATATTATTTGATTTATTAAAAATCTTCTTTCTATTCTATAGTTTAAATGAATAATTTTTTATTTCTGAGAAGTTTAAATAAGAATACAATAATTTAAAAAAATCTTTTTACAAATTTTCTATAGTATCCAGCTAATCCAAGAAATGATTTGAGTTCTTTGATAGTTCTTGGATAAGAAAAGTCTTTTATCTTCTGAATAATTGATAGGTCAAGAGAAATTTCTTCTTCAGTTATTATATGTCCAGTTCTCTTTTACAAAAGTTATATTTTTCTGGATTGAGTTTCAAATTGGCATTTTGAATTCTGCAAAATACTTTATTTATTAAGATAATCTAGATATTTTTCAAAATCTTTTGAGAATAAATTCAATTATCAATGTATATATTAGCAAAATTCTAATTATATTCTCCTAATACAGTATCTATAACTTATTAAAAAGTTACTAGGATATTGCATAATTCAAAAGATATAATATTGAATTCAAAAAGTTCTTCTCTAAAGATAAAATCAGTTTTAGATTTATTTTCTTTATTTATTTTGATTTGTCAGTATCCAGAGATTAAATTCATAAATAAAAATTAGTAAGTATTTTCAAGTGAATTTATCATTTCATCAATTCTTAATAATAGATATATATCTTAATAAGTAACTGCATTTAGTTTTTGATAATTAAGATAAAATCTTTTCTTTCTATTCTTTTTGGAAACTATAATAATAGATGAAGTTCAAGAACTAGTTGATAGTTGAATAATATTTATTTCTAATATTCTTTGAATTTCTTCTGATATAAATATCTAATCTGAAGAGTAATTTTATAAGAGTATTGTTTGATAGGTGATTTATTTTCAGTATGTATTTCATATTGAATTAGATTACTTCAGTCAAGTTCATGTAGTTCAGTTGCAAAGATATTAGTAATATCTTCTAATAGTTAAGTAAGAAGTTATTCTTGTTTAGTAATTAATTTTCATTTTTCAATAACTATTTCTTCTTGTTCTTATTTTAGAAAATAGATATATACTTCTTGATAATTAGTAAATCTAAATCTAGCTATTTCTTAACTAGACTATTCTAGTTCTTCTCTAGTAAAAACTAGATTAAGTTGATTAATAGATGTAAGTTATAGAAATACTAATTGAGTGATTTTCTGATCTGATTCAACAATATAATCTTCTTTTGAATTATTTTGAATAATAATACTAATATTTTTAGTATATTCAGAATTAATAATTCTATCTTTAATATTAATTCCTTATTTAATAAGGGATAAATAAGATATTACTTGATATACAACTTCTATAGAAATTTCTATGATAATATAGATATCTACTAATATGACTTAATATAATAGAATTCTAATTATTTTCTTTTTAGTATAATAAATATTATAATTAGCATCAGTTAGATATATTTTTTTTGGTAATTTTTCTTTATCTTGGTTATTATAAACTTTAATTATATAATATCCATAATTTTATTCTATAGAAATATTCTTTAAATAATTATTGAATTATTGTAAAAGTTTATTAAGTATCTGATAAATAATATTAAATTTTTCTTGTTTTTTATTAAATTTAGTTAAGAAGATTGAGTTAAAATAGAAATATAATTTATTTCTTCAATTAACTTATTAGTTACTACTTTTTCCAGAATTGTTTCTAAAGTTATAGGATATTTTTCTTTATCCATTTTAATTGGAAGTTCAGATTATATATAATCATTATATTTGTCATTATCACAAGGAATTAGATATTTTTGACAGAGCTTAATATTAATTTAATTCAAATGAGCAAGTTATTATCTTTGATTAGGACTGAGTTATTGATAAATATTTCAGTAACAGAGACTTTTACAGAACTCTCATAAATGATTTCATAAATAAAATCATCTTCAAACATAAAGTAAGATAGAATTGCTTTATCAATTTTATTATATTTATCATAAATTTCTAATAGTATTTCTCTTTCTCTAAGCTTATTGATTGTTCTTGTATTTTTTCTTTATTCTTTATAATTAAATCAATAAATATATTGATATTTATAAGTACAAAAATATTTTTTCTTATAACTTTCAGTAATAAATATTTCTCTGGATTTATTATATTTATCATATTGAAAGTAAATAGAGAGATTCAGTTATTTTTCTCTGATATAATTATCACAAGCAGTTACTTTTTTTTATTCATTTTAAAATATATTTCAGTATAATATTTATCTATATATTTTTCACATTCTTAATATTTTTCAATTTGGAAATTGAGATGAATTTGTTATAAAGTGGATTAATATGAATTAAAACTTTATTTTATTCATTTGTTGATGAAGAGTTCTTGTTCAACTTTATCAATCCAGTCTTCATTTGTTTTGAATTCAGCATAGAAGAGTTTATAAATTTTGATTGTGATCCAGTTAGTAAGATAATTATAATGTCAATGATATTGGTATTTAGATATAAAGAGATTTCTATAGCACTAATATTAATTATTTGATTCTTGCCAGTCAAATAACTATCAGTTATTCCAATTACATTTTTGAATAAACTTTTTGTCAAGTCATTTAAAATCTTTCCAGATATATTTCTTCTATTTAATTTTAATTTCTTCTTGATAGGCTTGTACTTTATAAATTCTTTTAATACTTCAAATAATTTGAAAAGATATTTTTTCAAAATTAATATTTCTTAAACTTCAATTAAAAGTTTTAATAAGAGTCCAAACTTCTTTAATAATAATTTCAATACTATTATCATCTTGGAATTCTTGTTATCTAGAAGTTATAATATTCTAATTATCATATTGCTACATAAAAAAAGTTTTCTTTTTCAAGTATTATTTTTTAAATTTACTTTCAAAATATTCTTCTAATTCATTTTTTTTTAAAACTAGTATCTTCAAAAATTGGTTCTCTACTATTATCATAAATAAATTTAATTGGTACTTTTCCTTTTTCATCATTATATTTAAAGATAAATAATTTTTTCTGATATTAATATTGGCTTTAATCTTGTTTAAAAAGTCTATTTTAATAATTACTAAATATATTTTAGCTTCAGTAATATCTACTTTAGTAGGAATTATGATTCTATCAATGTTTAAAAATAGATTATTAATTACTCTGAGAGATTGTTTAATACTTTATCTATATCAGATATAAAAATATTTGAACTGTATTATATTTTCAATTCTATATCTTTAATAAAATTATATATAGTGATACATTCAAAGATATCAGTATCAATAATTAAATCAATGACATTCTTTCCAATTTTAGCTTCATATCAGACAGATGTAGTTTTAAGTTTTTGTTCAAGTAATATTCTTCTTTTTCTTTTTGACTTAAGTATTATAGCTTAGTGTATTTCTTTTAACAACTGAGTTCTTTATAAAGTAGAGATTTGAATAAGCTAAACAATAGTTATATTTGCTTTTTATTAAGTCAAATCTTCTAGAATATTATAAGATTTAGCTATAGTAATGAGTACAGATAAAGTAATTTTACTTTTCTTTTTTCAAATAGTCTTCTTGACAAGTTCTTCTTCAAGAGTTTTAAATAGCCTAGCATTATTCATATTTTGATCAAGAATAATTTCAGAGATGTCTTCTTGTTTTTCTTCTTTATTGTCATTTGATTTCTTATTTTTTTTAAGTGTTTTTTTACAGAATTAATCTATTAGATCTGATTCTATAAGAAATAATTCTGGAATTTCTAGATTTTCTTTTAGCAACCAAATATTTATGTATATCAAGTAATAATTTATATTATCTGGTTTGGTAGTTAATATCTGAATACTATTAGTAAGAGCTTATATTTGAGTTAATAATTCATTCTAATTATTATTTATATTTTAATTATTACTAGTATTTGCCTAATTGATAATACATTATTTTGTTACTAATAATTTCCATTTGTTATTTACCAATTATTTGCAAAGTTATTCTGATTATTCTAATATAATTATAGCTAAGAACAATTAGAATGGATATGACCTGGCTTATTATAATTTTAATAGATTGAAACTAATTTAGAATTTTAATTATTAGACTTATAATCTGAATTATTTCTATTATAATTTGATTCTTTATTAATTTTAATACTTTTTATTTATTAATTGAGATCTTGAAATACTACTAAAATAGCATTTAGTATTAAGTTATCTTGGACTTGGAATTAGAGATATATATAAATTAATATATCTATATCTGTTTTCTTTATATTTTTTGTAACTTGTATCATATTTAGAAAAGTTCTATCAGCTAATATTTGAATTTATTTTCTGATCTCAGATTTAAGTTCTCTTTTATAAGTTTGGATCTTATATTCTTTTGGATATTTATTTTTAGGATCTACTTTATAAAGTAAATTAATAAATTTATCTGTATATTCTTCTATAATACCAGTTTATTATAAGAGTTTAATTTTATTTTGCCATTAGTTAATTCTTTATCAGATATGAAAGTGAGCTGTAAATTGATAACTAAAACTATATAATTAATTATTATTATCATTCTAAATTGTTAATTTAATAGTATTATTTCTTTCTCTTTTATTATACCATAAGATAGCAGCATCTCCTAGATATTTTCTAATCAATTATACTTTTCTAGTATTGATAATACTATTAGCTTGGATAGTAATATTGAAATCTCTTAATTATTCTGTTAGATCTTGATTATTTTTTTGATATTTTCTAATAGATATTATAATCTTTTTCATAGACCAGTTATTTTGATTAGCTATTCAATCAGCAAGTATTTCAAGAGCTTAAATAAAATTATTTAAATTATTTGGTTGAGCTATTTGATTATCTTCTTTTTCTTCTGATTAATTATTATCTTTTAAATCAGTTTAAATATTTTCTTTTAAACTAGAATAATTACTATCTTTTTCTGATTCTGAAGTTAATATGAATTATACAAAGAAAACAGAGATATTTTCAAAGTTTTTGGTTTCAGAATAATAATTATTAATATCATTATTATTGGATAAGATTTTTATTTGTAACTGTAAAGTAAAGTCTTAATAGATGAATCTTTAGTAAAATTATTTAATTAGATTAAGTTGTTCTTCTTAAGTATTAATATAATCAAAAATAAAAGTATTTACTAATTATACTATTCTTTATCTGAGATGAGTAGTATGTATTTCACTCAGATCAAGTTGAATTAATTTATAAAATAATAAATAAGTGATTTGATTTACTAATATTATTCCAATACTTTCTATAAGTAAACAAAATTTTCAAAATTTCTAAAATTGTAAAGAAAAATCTAACTAAAGAGGATGACAATAAGAATAAAAGTGTTGTGGAGATATTCTAATAAATAATTAGGAATTTGATATATCTCAAGATGATAATTAATAGATAATTTAATAAAAGAATAATAATTGATCATGAAAACTCAAGATATAAATATTTATCAATTTATAGATAAAGAAAGAAAGAGATATAAAAAAAAATATAAAAGAAATATAAAAAATATATAAATATAATAAGAGATATAAAGAGAATTTTTCTTTATAAAGAGAGTATCAAAAATATATTACAACAAATTGATAAGTGAGATTTTACTTGAATTCATCTTAATGATATAGAATTGGAAGAGACTGAAATAATTAAAGATAAAAAGAGGGAAATTAAACTATACTTTCAATAATGACAAAGATTTCTAAGATTTATGCTAATATCTATAGATATTATCTTAAAAAGGGTAAAATAAATAATAAAAGAAGAAAATAAATTAAAGAAATTATAAAGATTGATTAAGTAAAGTCACTAATAATTAATATAATTCAAGATTCAAGTGATTAAATAGTAAAGCTACTATTAATCAAAGAAGATTATGACTAATAAAAGTTAAAAATAAAGTATAAAAACTAAATAATTAAATAAAAATAAAAGATATAGCTTATTTATAGCAAAAATCTTCTATTCTCAAAAATAATAAAAGAAAAATATAACTTATTTATAGTAGAGATCTTTTACTTTTAAAATAATATCAAAAATCAAAAATCAATATAATATTATAATTCAAAATCAAAATTAACTTTATATGATTAAAGAAATAAAACTGAGTGAAAGAAAGGGTACTAGTATAATTAAAAAAGAAATCTTGTAAAAAGATTACTATTATTATGATAATAAGCTTTTTAATTATATTTTCCAAATAATTTAATTCAAAAACTATTTATTTCAAGTTAAAATAGCAGGTTCTTTTATATATTTTTTGAATATATAAATTATTATAGTATTATCATATCGCACTACTTACAGTACCCCCAAAATATAGTACCCCCCATGATTAAGACCCGGATACTTTTCACCAACTTTAGTGGTGTAATCTTGAATAATACCTGGGTACTATTCAAAGTTGATCTTAACTAATTTTGATTAGTATCCAGATACAAAGCGTGATTTTTATACATAGCCACAGATAAAACTTTTCTCACTGTTGAAGTCTTTTATTATTATACCCATTGTTAAAAATGACTAATTCCAAATATTGACATAATTTTCTTCTTCTTGTTCATAGTATTCTAAATCAGCTTCAGTATCTTCCAAATTATCATTTTCATTTTCTATATTTATCCCAATTTCACTTCTTTCTCCTTCTTCTTCAATACTGTTTCCTACACCTCTTTGTTCTTGTACTCATCCAAAATCAAAAATCAAACCATCCTCAGAGCCGTCTATATTTGTAGAAATTCCACAACATTTAAAAGATCGTTAAACCATTGCCAGATCAATTGCTTCCCAAGCTTCTTTAATCCAATTTGCTACAAGTAAGTATGCTGGTCACTTGATTTTGCCTGTTGGTGTATATTCTTTGATAGCTTCATCCATCCATTGATTATAAATGTGCTGAACCTATTGACAGAATATTATAAAATATATTTAAAAAATAAAATATTATTTTAAACTAATCTTTGCTTTGAATACTTTATTCAAAGATATATCCAATGGTTGTAAACGTGAAGTTAATCCATCTGGGATGACAGCCATATCAGTATTTTTCTCATGCAAGCAGTATTTTATAGCATCCATTTTATGACCAGTAAATGAATTCAAAATAAGAAGAGAACGTGGATTTGAACCTGGATTAGCTCATCGATTCCATACATTTTCTATCCACCAAAGCATTTCTTTTTCATCCATCCATCTATTTGAATTTGCACAGACAAATATACCTTCAGGAAATTGCTCTCGTGGTACTTTAACCAATTTAAAAATGATCAAAGGAGGGAGTTTTGTACCATCCGCAAGATAGGCAAGAGTTACTGTAAAATGAGTATGTTCATGACCCGTGGTAAGAAGAGAAATAGTTTTTACTTCACGTTCTTCAATAGTTGTTGAATTTGGCAAGTTAAATACCATAGGAGTTTCATCTATATTTCCAATTAATTTTAAAGGATAATCATACTTGGTCCATCAGTAAAGAATAAATGATAAAAAATTTTGTTGTTCTTCGAGATATTCTTCAGGCAGTCATTGTGTAATTGTGGTATATCAACAATTCACCAACAAATGTCATGACATAAAACTATCTACCCATTTTTATGAAAATTGGCATTTTTGAATAGTTGAATATAAGATAATATATTATTGTTTTTGGGCTAAATTACGAGCTTTTGCTGCAATCATATACTAAGTTACAGTTTTTAATTGTCATCATAATTCATGAAACTACCCGAGAAGTTCTTCCTCCAATTCTGGATACTTGGGACGTGTACCAACATTGAGCTATTGAATGTAAGGAGCTACACAAATTAAGTTATTTTTCTTTTTTTTTAATCACGAAGTTGTTTTGGTTCAATTTCATATTTTCTTGCTGCTGCCCATAGGTTATATCTATTTTCATAATATAATATAATCATCAATTTTTTCTGAGTATTCCATTGATGTCTTTTTTTTTGTATATTCCTTGCTCGTTGGACGTGAAAATTTCCTCGTGGCATTTTAATTGTAATTATATTTGTATTTGTATTAAATTTTGTATTTGACCACGTTTAATGTAGTGAATACTACGGATATAAAAAAAGTTCACATTTGTAAATCTTTCGTGTTTATATTTTTTATAAATAATATTATCCAAATATAGTACCCCTCTTATAATATATCCTCTCAAAAATAGTACCCAGTTCTATACACAGTACCCGGGGGTACTATTCAATTTTAAAAATAGTTATTCTTGATTAAGACCTGAGGTACTGTAAGCAGTGCGATATGGTACTAGCTAATATTATCTAATATATATATTATAATTAAAGTATTATAATATAAATAATTTAAAATATATTATATTAAAGTATATTAAAAGATATTAAAGAATATTGAATATTAGAGTATGTAAAAAGATATTAAAAGATATGAAAAGATATTGAAAGATATAAAAACATATTAAAAGATATGAAAAAATATGAAAGAATATGAGAGAATTTTAAAGAATATCAAAGAATATTGAAAGATATAATGAACTATTCTACTATATATATAAAGATTATATTACAAGTAATAATAAAAACATAAATCTTAAATATAAATAAAATATAGTATTTAAGAAATATGACAATAAATATAATAATATATAATATGAAAATAGGAAATTTATAAAATAAATGAAAATAATAAAAATATATGATTTTGCATAACTAAGAAAAGATTAGAGAATTAAGAAAATTTATATTATTATAGTAATAATATCTATATTTTAATATTAATATTTATAATATTAATATTTGAAATATCAATATTTATAATAATAATATTTTAAATATTAATATTTATAATATTAATATTTTAAATATTAATATTTTTAATATTAGTAGGTTATAGTTTTTTATAATAATATATATATTTAGATAGTATTAACTAATATAGATTAATATAAAAAGATTTATATCTTAATATAAAATTAATAATTACTTCTAATAAAAATTATTTAAATTTTAATTAATCTTTATAATTATTTTATATTAAATAAAAAAGAATAATTTCAATTAAAGATATTTCTTACTTGAGAAATAAATTTATTAGTTACTAGATAAATATAAACTTAAAAAAGTTTATAAATTTACTTATTATAATTATTATTATATAAGAAATAAAAAAGTTAAAAAAATTTTGAAAAGAATTTAATTAGTCTTGCTAGAGTTTAATCTTACTTAATAAGATTAAATATTATTATAATAATATAAATTTTTATAATTTCATAATATTTTAAACTTTAAATTTTTTGATTAATTAATAAATTTTAGAAATTATATAATTTAGAATAATTTAATTAATATATTAATAATAATTTCAGTTATATTTCAGCTATAATTCAGTAATATTCCAGAAATAATTCAGAATTATAAATATATAATTTGTTTAATATTAGTTATAATTTATAAATAGTTTATTAATAATTTAATTATACTTCAAAAATAATTTAAAAATAAATTTTATTTATTTTTTTATTATCTTTTCTTTATAGAATATTTATTTTATTTTATCATTTATTATTTTATTACTTGTATTATCTTTAATTATTATATATATCTTATTTTTAGTTTTTATTTATTAGTTTATAATTTATTATTTGATTCTTACTTTATACTTATAATTATATATTATAATTATAAATAAATTATAAGTAAACTTAAATAAAATTTATATAACTTTAAATATATATAAATATCTCTACTCTTGAATATAAAATAAATATATTTAAATAATAATAATTTCTTATTATTTAAAATTATTTGAATTATATATTTATCTTATAATTATCTTTATTTTTTTATTTTAATATTTACATTTATTTATCTTTTTTATTATAATAAATTATATCTGATTAATTATATATTTTTCTTGCTTAAAAAATAATAGATAGTAGATATTCTCTACTTTAAATAAGCTAAATATATTTTATAAGATTTTTATAAGTTTTTTTATATATAAATGTTTTATTTATTTTTAATATATAATATATTCTTTTATTTATCTAATAGTTGAAAAAATAGTATTAAAAAATTTAGTCAATATACTAAATTTATAATTATAGTTTTTAGTTTAATTATAGATATCTTTTTTTATTATATTGTTACCATAATAACATAAAATTTCTTAATTTCTTAATCTTTCTTTAGTTATGTAAAATCATATATTTCTATATTTTTCATTTATTTTATAATTAGCTCTATTTTCATATTATTTATTACTATATTTATTATTACTAAAGATAGCTCCTCAACTATTATAATATGATAATAAATAAAATATCATCTAGTTATAACTAGTTATGACTTATAAAATTTTGGAATTACAACATGTTATAACTGATAACAAATAAGTATTATATACTTATTATGCTATCTTTAATTATCATATTTCTATTTTTTTTTAAATATTATATCTTATTTAATATTCAGAATCTACATTTTTATTATCTTGTAATATGATATTCATGTAAATAGTAGAATAGTTTAGTAAAAAATCATTTTTAATTTTGATGAAACAGTTATACTTAAATAATGATCTCAAATATCTTTCCTTATTCTTTGATATCCTTTAATATTCTCTTATATTCTTTCATATCTTTCCATATCTTTTAATATCTTTTCACATTTTTTCATATCTTTCAATATTCTTTCATATACTCTGACATTTTTCAATATTCTTTGACATCTTTTAATATACTTTAACATAACCTATTCATAAT
>CAJVPS010002881.1:0-11264 GCA_910591765.1 Ambispora leptoticha
TAATATAGAAACATCCAAAACAGATACTTCTTAGTTCTATCTTAGAGTAATAGTTGTTAATAAAATTTGAAGACATAAAACACTAAAAAGCAGGCATATTTTAGGTAGTTTTTCTTAGGTTCAAACCTCTTTTGCTTTTTGGCAGACTCTTTAAGTTATTTAGCATCCATTCAAAAAAATATTCTAAAAATTAGTCTTACTTTCATATAGGTTGTTGTTATAAAGTTCAAGAAATATAATATATTAAAGAGTAAATATAACTTGAACAGTTTTTCTTGGAGTTAAGTTTTTCTTCTATCTCTATTGACAGTCTTCAAGTTATTTGATATTCAAACTAAAAGAGCTATTTTAGAAACAAGTAGTAGTCAAAAGACTCTCATTCAAAAAGTTAAAGCTTGAAGAATTGCCTATACAACTGTAAAACTTACAGAAAAACCTCATATTTTCATTAACTTTTAACTTTTTTTTAAAGAAAATTTTGTAAAAAAGTAGACAAATTAGCTTATTCTCTTTAAAAGATTGATATATTATTTACTTATCAAATTGTTTACATTGTTTACTTTTTTATTTTATTTTTTTTTTGATGTTAAGGTGACCACTTTGGGGTCTGGCACATTTTATTAAACTTTGGATTGAATGCCAGGACAACTACATGGGCTACTCCTAACTTTGTTATATTAATAAAGATATATTTTAGCTATATCTGAATCTTTTGAGCACCTAATTAAGTAGTTCTCTATTACGAAAGATACTGTACCTATAATCCACTATTACTTAAGTTACTCAATTAAACCCTCTGATCAACTTAGCACTGTCAAATATTCTTCCTAAAGAGGAACTGCTGCTAAGGCCTCTTAAGACTACTTTATCTTCATGATAAACCTATTAGAGCGGTCTATGTTCTATATATATATTATCTAGGTTTTGATAACTTAAGCCTAGGCTGTGGCCAAATACTTGCAGCTTTTTACCTCCATTACTATTACCTACTCTGTGCTATTGCAAAGTTTACTCAAACCCCAGTACCCACTTTATAGACTATTAATAGTACTTCGATGCCAACTAACAGTGTTCCAAACTTCCAATCCAGATGGTCTGGGAGAGACCAGTGGATGTCTCTTGGTATTCTGAATGAGTCCTTTTTCCTTCAGCTAGTTTGGTGGTCTGGTTGGTGTAGTGCTTGCCAAACACTCAATCCTTATTCAATTTACTGCTGTCTGGTTTCTTATATAATAATTCTTTACATAGTATTGTCAAAAATCTGTATTATCTCTTTACTTAGAACTTCCCAAGCAAGCTTCTGTATCTCTCAATTCTTTGGATTTATTTGGCTACTTTGCTCAGATTTTGTATAACTTATACATTACACTACATTCCACAACTTCTCAATACAAGTAGGTGAGACCAAAGTCACAGGTGCTTACCCAATCAATATATCATATAGTTTTATTGTAATGTATTTTTGCAAATTCGAATTTCATTGCTAGTGGGATTTGAACTCTTGTCCTGCCACTTAGGATGTGACAACTTACTAACTATACTAAGTCACTACACCCTATTGTTGTCCTGTATATTAAAATCTTCAAGAATAATAGAATGAAGATTTTGTTGTATAGCAAGTTGTATCCAATTAACTATAATATTTTGGTATTATTTCTTTTGAACATATCAGTAAAAGAGAAATAAATAGAGATAATATTGTTACAGTACCGTGGCCTTCTTAATAGCAGTACTATAACAATAACACAGCTACAGGGATCCTTCACAAGTTTATAGTGGTGTTCAACAGGTAAGTATAAGTTCTGCTTCTTGGAGAAACTATACCCTTCTGTCTGTGGCAGTTTAGGCAGACAATAGTTTATAGATAAAATATATGTTTATTAAAGATAAATAAGATAGGCTATCCTTAGATTTCTATTTCTAAAGAATCCTATAATATTACAAGAGAGAATTTAGAAGAAGAGAGAAGTGGAGTAGACAATAACAAGTCTGTTGTTATTTTAGGTTTCTACAGGTCTATCAGGTCTAATGTTAACTTAGGAAAATTTACAGCCTTTTTATATCTTTAGAGCTAATTGCTAATTGTTGTAGCTAAATGTAGTTTACTTAGTGCTAAGCGTTAATTGTAATCATTAATCATTAAGCGTTAAGTGTTAATCACTAATCGCTAATCGCTAAGTGTAATCGCTAATCATTAAGCATAATCGCTAATCGCTAAGTATAATTGCTAATCATTAATCTCTAAACGTAATCGCTAATCGTTAATTGCTAAGTGTTAAGCATTAAGGCTAATTGTTATAAATATCTTTTAAATTCTTCTCTAAAATAAATATAATAATAACTAATAACTAATAAAATATAAATATCAAAATAATCAAATAATACTAAAATAAAATAATAAACTAATAAAATAAAACTGTTCTATAATAGTAATAAGATTGTCTAATATTCTGAGTATATATAAAGATACCAAATCAGGCTTTGATTATATCTATATAAAAGTTTATAATAAACAATTTTAGAATCTACTTACTTTTGAGATTTATAATACAAATAGTAATACTGTATTATTAGAGTTGGTATAACTCTCTGGATATAATATATATGATAAAAACTCAAAATGGCTAGATTCACTGGACTGATAGTACAATTGTATAAATTAGGCTTGTATATCAAAAATTGACAAAGAATACTAAATACTGAAATTAGAAGTATTATGGATTACAAGCTGCAACTAGGTCTAGATCCCCTAGTGCTTTGTAATCTAAAATATCAGAAAACTAAAATACTATAGCTCAAACTATGAAAGAGAAGTAATATGAAACCTGCAATCTGAAAGTTAAAGAGTAATCTATAATACAATAAGGCGAGCCTGCACCAATACATGGAAGTATCTACCTAATATAATAATAGAAATCAACAGCATAATAACTAAACTAGATGTTAATGACAAGGCTTAACCTAAGCCAACATGAGTTCTTCTTCGTAATACTATCTGAACAGATTAGCTGAAGATAACCAAGATTGGAAGTAGTCTAGTAGTGTGATATTAATGGTTCTGGCTCAAAATTATTTAAATTTCTATCCAGAAGGTTAAAATACCTATTGATAAGTTATATATCTTTTCATGGTTTATAAAGCTTTTTGACCCCCGAAGAGAGAGGTACTTCTTCTCAGCTATCCTGGATGGCGTTAAAAAATAGTAAGAAGCCTGAAATTCAATTTTATTCATTTCGGGATTTCTAGAGTTTCTGAAGCTTAAAATGGTTAAAGTTAGGTTTTGCTCACATGCTTTTAAAGTCTAACTTTTTGTTTTATCAGTTAGGGGGCTATAGAGCTTAAAATCTTAAATTTTCTGTGCAGTTTTGCCTGGTTAGGTTAGTTTTAAGTCTAACTTTTGCTTGCCGGGGGCTTGGGCCTGTTTGCCGCTGAGCTAGGAGGTTGCCTCTTGGTAAGTCTATCCCTCGTTCTTCCAGACAGTACTGCCTGGAGCTGCTTTAGTTGGGCGCTATTTGGGTGAAAGACCAACTTTGTCTACCTTCTCTTCGGCGTGTTCTTCATAAATCATGAAGAAAAAATAGACAGAGTTAGCCTTTCTTTTTTTTCGCAAGCTCAAAAAAAGACAAATAAGTTATCTCAAAAGTAATCACTAATTGGATGTAAACCTGTAGTAGATCAAGAGTGTGCAAAAAAATATTTTTAACCTAATCTAGTAAACTTCTGTTAGTATAATCGTGATATGGTGGACATGTTGGCTTTATATTATATGGTTTTGGGGGTATTGGTGAGGGTTTCATGCATTTGTGCTTGAATGTGAGAGGTAAAACTACTTCTATTTCTATTTTTCTGCGCCTTGAAGTAGTATATTGTTTTTCTGTTTTTATATCTCTATCAACAGTAACTACTCTCCAGCACTCAAAGCACAGTGCTACGTTGCTTTTGTGTATTTGGGGTCTGCGGTAGCTAATATGATTCATATATTCTTCATGGTTTATATAGAATGTTTTGATCGTTCCCTGCCCTGATGATGCGAATAGACATTGTGTGTGATATATACTATACACTCCTCTAGAGCGCAATTTTTGCACTTCATCCTTTACATGGATGGCCCATTGTTGTGGTGTTTCACCGGGATTAATGATTGATAAATCATCATATTGCTTTTCCATTTTACACATGTTTTCAATGCGATGATAGTTGTAACTACCATATTTCACTAAATGATCCATTACATATTTCAAGTCATATCCTGGGCGAATGCTTTCTGGTTTAGTGCTAGATTTGTTAAATTTAGTATCAATTATCAGTGGAACTGGATTGTACATTTTTATTAACAATTTTGTGTTTTAGAGTTTTTAGCGTTTTTGACTGTTTTTATTGTTTTATTGCGCTTTTTTGCTTTCCTATATCTATGGATATCGTGTTTCAAATTTATTTTTTCATAAAAAGGCTGTAGATGTGCCAAAGGTAATCAATTTTTGCATCTCTGAGCCAGTTTTTTCGCAAGCTCAAAAAACAATATATAGTAACTAATTCAGGGTTCTCTTACTTTCTGGCTTCGAGTGATTTTATCACGAGAAGGCGGTGATATATAGTTAATCATTATAAAGAAATAGTTGTTCACCGTTTTCCTAATGCTATTCTTGAGATTACAATTGAGCAATATATTTATTTATTAACATGGGTAGAAAACTATCAATGTGAAATAAAAATCTATGAAGTGATGCGCCAAAAAATTTATTAATACATACAAAAAATAAATATAATGTTCAGAGATATGGAATAAATATTTTTCCTGTTCCATGCTTCATTCCAGGAATATATCTGGTATACTTTATTTACTGACACAGGTAGAAAAGTGTCAATGTGACCCTGAAATTGAACCACAACCAAGATGATTTGTTTGTTCACAAACTTCCAAAGCGCTTAATCATAAAGTAAACACATATGTGTGATCAACCATATGTAACAGCAATTTAATCATTTTGAAATATAAAGTATTTATTATGCTATACTATCACATGACTTAATGGTTCCATGGGACTGCTTTTTATTTTGGCCTCTTTTAATTGTCAGAAGTGCGCATAGAGCGCTTTCAAGAATTGTAGCAGACAAAAATGTTAGCAATTTTTACTCCACTATTTAGTGAAAAAAGTGTCAACGAGGCAGCCATGTGGCGCAAATATAGAGTAACAGTAGTTTAATCAGATATCATATCTCTACTGAAATAAGCATATATTGATTTCCATTGATAATAAAAACTTAGCGCATTTGATTGGCACCTAGTCGATCAGATTTATGAATTTCAAATTAGTGCCTGCAGCAACACTTTTTTTCTAAGAATACTGTGATTTTGGGTGAATTAAGTTCGGCACTAATTTCTGATAATCTGTCTACTAATCGGAAATTGGGATTTTATTAGCTTGCCAATTTTAGCGCTAAATTGAAAAGCATTTGGTGCCAAGGGGGGAAACCAATTGGCTGTAAATTACTGAGATAAAAAATATATAGTTAACTTACTTTTTTTGGGGCAAAAAGAGATGCCCCACTTGGCAGTTTGTGGAGTGCACTCCATTTCTTCAGTGCTGAAAAGGGCAGAAATAAAGAAGTATAAACCGGCAGTAGCTCGTGGAAAGTGGACGCCTATAAATTAGCAAGCTAACAGAATCACAACTTGGACCTATTCTTGCACCTAAATAGCAGACTAAATGAACTAAAAAAGAAGCTGGCCCGAATGTTAATAATCAATAATATGCAATCGGCCTAGCGCCAAAGTTTTATAAATAAAAATGTAGATTCAGTTCACCCAATTCCTGAACTGAATTCTTGGTACCAATAACACCACATAAATAGAAACTTAATTAAGCGCTAGTGGGTGCAGGCAAATCTCAATCAGATTTTTTGTTCCTATGAATTTTTGATAGGAATGCTCATAGGAACATGTTTGTATACTACTTTCACTTTCTTGAGTCGATTGATTGCTTTCTTTACTATCTGTTCCTATGTTCCTATCTGTTTCTATGAAGATAAAAGTTCTAAAAAAAAAATCATTTTTTCTTATGCTATCTTTATTAGATATAATATAATAAATATATGGTATATATTTATACTATAAAAAAAAAAAAAAAGTATAAAACTTCGATTTTCATAGGAATGGATAGAAACATAGAAACACCCTTTTAGAAATAATTCAAATTACTTTTTACGGCCAAGACACTATACAGAAGAGTTCCTATCGTGTTCTTATAGTGTTCCCAAGAATTTTGATAGAAACATGGATTCAACTAGGTTTGTTAGTAATCAATGGGTATTGTACCATTCGGTAATAACTGTGCTTCTGCCATCTTGTTTAGCTTTTTTCGGTGATATTGCTCTCTGGCTTGATATTTTTTTGCATGTGTATTACAAAACCCAGATTCAGAAATAGTCGACTTACCGCATTCTTTGCAGGGGACTTGTTCAGAAGAATTCTGATGGACTTTGCATCCTTTTGGGTGATAGCATCTCCGATTACACACCTCTCCGGTTCTAAGAACGTATGGACAATGATAAAATGCCATTTGTGTATATTGATTAATAATCTTGGGAATTATTTTCATTTTAAACTTTTTTCTTGTAAGTATTATACTTTTAGATTTGGTATAGCTAGAAAATTTCTTTTGAAAAAATGACTGAACAATCAGAGCTTTCGGAGTTCCCCGACGCACCCCCACCCTGTTCTATTGTGGGTTTAAAGCTTCCGATATAGGTCAATGCCTATATAAAATTCGTGATAATAGTGTAAGACCAAGGCACTTTCTTGGTGCAGATAATGAAGATGGTATAGAGGCTATACTCTCAAATCGTGAAGACCATTCCTTACATGAATTTATCGATAGAGATGAACTACTCCATCCTATTATAGATTTTGATTTGTTACGAGAGATATACAATTCTATTGAGCCTAAACTCTCAGGTAAAGAGATACAAGATTTACTTATTAGTGCTTTTATAAAGGCGTGTCGTAAGATATTCCCGAAATGGGACCATAAAACTATAACCATTGCCAGTAGTAATGATGCAAAAAAAATGTCATACCATATCACGACTTTTGGTATGAGACTTAAAAACATCGCTCAGGTCGCAGTATTTACTGAGCTTGTCTGTAAAAAACTCCCAGTAAGTTTACAAGAGAAAAGCATTATTGATAATATAGCAAATAAAAGTTCTTTCTCCTTGCGAATGCTTGGATCACCCAAGTATAAGGAAGAAACGAAAAAACATGTTCGTGTTAAAAAAGCAATGTATCCAAAAGATGGTTCTATTTTTGACTTTATGATTCATCCACCTAACGATGAATCAGAAGTCATAGAAAGCCCTCTCTTAGAAATTCTGAAAGAAACAGTGAAAAATAGTAAAGCAGATAATGGAACTATTGGAGCTGAGGTCTATTATGTAGAGAAACTACTAAATATAATGAATATCAAAGGTTTTGATATTTTATATCCAACTCCTGTGTCTTCAAATATTTTTACTTTAAGACGTATAACAGAATCTCATTGTCCTTTATGTAACCGGGATCATACTAATGAAAATACATATATTATTCGAAATAAAAAAACCTATCATTATTATTGTCATCGTGCAGATCAAGATACACCTAAAGGTACAAAGAAACCTTCATTAAAACTTGTCATTAATGAGACTATTAAAAACTGGGAAAAAAGTTTACTACCTCCCCAAAAAATAGAACGTCCCAGAATTTCTGATCCAAATGATCACTTCGTATGGGGTGACTTATTGCGTATATGTACTTCAGACAAAAATTTCTCTCGCACTGATGTCTATGAGGCGATCCAAGCAACAATTGCCTGTGTTCAAAAAAAAATGAAAACATGGATTCTCAAACATAGGAATCCAAATGGTAGACTTATGTTCGATATGGGGCCTAAATTAGATCTTGCTGAGTTTAAGATTAATATAATCGAATGTAAGGGTAAATCAATAAACTTAAAATTATTGATCAATCATGCCCTCACTAGTGGCGTAATACATTATGATGATATTAATTTTCTCCCATATCCTCCAAATATTAATCCACCAAAGACTGAATTCTTTAATCTTTTCTTAAGATTTAAGACCAAACCGACATTCCAAATTAACTATGATCTCGTGGATCCCATTATCTGGCATATAGAAAATATCTGATGCAATGGAGATAAAAATCTTTCCGAATATGTCCTATAATGGTTTGCATTCCTAGTTCAGTATCCAAGTACAATTCCTGAAACTATTCTTGTATTGCGCTCTCCACCACGTTGTGGAAAAAACATTATTACTGATTTTATTTGGAAAAGCTTATTTGGACCAGAACTTGTTTACTCGACCTCCGATCTCAGTAAAATTCTTGGACGATTTAATAGCTCCATTCAGGCACGAAAGCTTATTATTATGAATGAAACAGGAATGGCTAGTGGTGAATGGCATAAAACAAATGATCACTTAAAATCTCTTATTACAGAAGACTATGTTTCAATTGAATGTAAAGGTCTTGAATCTCAGGATTGTAACCATTTCGCCGGATTTATAATTCTAAGTAATCATGATGCTCTGATTCGAGTGGAAATGGGAGATGGATGTATTGTATGTTTAGATGTCTCCCCTCACTGTAAAAACAATTTCACATATTTTGATCAATTGGGAGGGATTCTCGACCACCCCAATACACCTGGATCTTTTATATCATATTTGCTTAGTCTTAATCTTTCGGAATAGAAGCCACGTAATATTTCTTCAACTAAAATGAAGATAGAAACAATGCGAGACCAGCTTCCATCTCCTATCTGATTTATCATTAATCACATTATATCATGGTCAGAAGGATATACTGAAAAAATAATATGTGATAATTTATACCAAAAATATCTTGAATGGTGTGAGAATAATGGTGAAAAGCCATTAATCAATAAAGTCACTGGGGGAAAATTTTCCCTAATTAGTATTGATCGAAAGCGAGCGCGAGTTGATGGAAAGATAAAATAGATTTATACCCTTGACCGCTCCAAAATCATAGCTAGGCTCCGTGAATTGGTAGGTGATATTGAAAAATTTTCTGATATACCTGAAGCCGACTTACCCACAAATGAATCCACAGACATACCTATATTCAATTCGCCAGAAATCAGTCCTCCCAAGATAGCCCCTTCTCAACCAGAAAAGAATTCAGATAAACAGGATAATTCGATCCAAGCTCTTTTCGACTATGTAGTAGAACAAGCTAAACCCCTAGTTGCCTCAACATCCAGAACTTCTGAAGAATCTAGATCTCCAGAGACTATCAGTCCTAGTGATAAAGGAGTTTCCCCTGAACCAGTAATCAAAAAGCCACCCGAATCTATTAAATCTAGTAACGAGCTATTATGCAAAGTGTCTCTCAGCCCCTCCATTCTCTTATCCAGAGCCCAGCGCGAAGAACGCCTCAGAAAAAGGGCAATCGAACTCAGTGAAGATCTAGACATCTTCATGAGAATCACAGAAAAAGACAGACTCAACTCCATTACATTCCGAGATAGGATGGAAACTGATGCACGAATATGTAGTTATGCGAAAGATGTGAAAGAAGACCCCAATGAATATATGGATATGAAAATACGGGAAAGATTGATAGGGGAAGAAATTATTCGTCGTGATCTTGAAGATAAAGAAATCACAACCTCGTGGCTTGATACTGATGAGGAATGGAAAAAAATGGTAGGTATACTTCAGGAGAATGGTATGCTTTGGTAGAGAGCGAATAAGTGCAGATTAACAGATATTGATAGAAAATGATTAGCGCTACAAATTATAATACGTATATGACTAAATGAAACAATTCATCAAATTTAATTATTAAGCACCCATTGAGGGGGGTACTCAACAACATCTTTTACGATTTGAAGCTCCTCTCTTACAAAAGATCTTTCTGAACCATTACCTTTTTCATCTTCTAGCTAGTATAAATTGGTTGATTTTTTTGTACCTAAGATTTACGGATATAATAAACTTGAGGACTCCAATTCATATCGGTTATTCTTCTTTTAGCAGGACTATGTTCTAGTTTGCCAGGCTTAAGAAGATATCTCACTATGTCAAAATGGGATAAACAAGGTTCATCATATCTGATAGGTCTTCTGTGCTTTACAGCTGGCTTAGCAATAATTTTCTCACCATTTAGTGCTTTTTTTACTGCTTCATTAGGAGACATACCTATTTGCCGAGTAGGAGTGCTATTAAATAGATCGTTATTTATGTAAAGATTTTTAACCCATGATCTAGATCTTTTGAATAAAGGTAATAGCAAATCCTTAGCATCTTGTTGAATAAAAGAATGTTTTTCAAATTCTTAGTGATCACGCTCTGCAATAGCATTACCTTCTTTTTTTTTAGCATACTGAATTGTTACGCCATACTTAAGTAATAAATCTCTACACTCACCCAAATATTCAGTTCCTTTGTCTATGATTAAAACTTTTGGCCAGCTGAGTGGGCAATTCGAATTATTATAAATTTTTTGAATTGCTCTAGACATTTGCATAGCTGTTTTATTAGTCAAAGCAAAACTGTGCCGATATCTGGTTGCAATATCTTTTATCACACCTCTATACTTGTAAATTCGATTGCCAACCTTTTCGTGGGGCATAGCCGTAGTATCGGACTGGTGTACTTCATTTAAAATTTGAATATTATTAAAGGAAGAATACTGAATAAACTTTGGTCGAGGCTTGTGAATCTGAAATAAAGCCTGGTGGTTTAGCCATTTTTTATTACAGATAGAGAAAACTTATATCTGGCTTTATTACAAGCATCCTGCATTTTTTTAGCAGTTCGATAATAGCCTTCAGGTCGATAATATATCTCTCGTAAAATAAGATTCTTTTCGATTCTCTGGGCCTTATCTGGATCGATATAAATAACCAGTTCCCCTATTCTGATTTTTTTCTTTTATAGTAAATAAAAATATGAAGGAATTACAACAAAGTAATCAAGAACTCTATGAGGTAGTATCGCAACTAGCAGAATCAAATAAAAATTTCGAAAAACAACTATATATCTTAGAAAGAATTATAGGTATACGAGAAGAAAGAATACGATTTCTTGAAGAAGAATTGAATAGCGCTATCGAACTTTCTATACAAGAGAAAGAAGAATTAATAGAAGAAATCTCAAAACTCAAAAGAATCGTTCACCAACTTGAGGAAGAAAATAAAAAGAAAGACAAAGAAATTTCTAATAAAGATATATTAATA
>CAJVPS010002882.1:0-11259 GCA_910591765.1 Ambispora leptoticha
TGTTACCTACCTTTAATCTCGTTATAATCATATTCTAATGCCTATAACATTATATTTATGATTATACTAGTCTCTCCTACCCGTAATTCATAATACCTTTATTATATATTATCCTAGACAAATATTATATATAAAGTTATTAACCTATCACGAAATAACCTTTTCAAGAGGCACCAAAAATGGTAACAGTATATAAAAAACTTATTGTATTAGAGATACTAACTTTGTTATTCAGTTATATATCTTGCTATATCTATTAATATCTCATCTCTTGAAGCTCTTGCATTAAACATTCTAAAAAATTTATTCTCAAAAAAGATTACAAAAGATATGGATATTTCAGAACTAGATCTATATTTGTTATATAATCAAGAACTTTTTTTATATAAAATAAAAAATCTGATTATTATACTTATTTGTAAATATATTTATCATTATAATTGCATCAAAAAATCCATCAAAAAATACTCAATATATTCAAGATCTGATTATAAGAAAGAGATAGAAGAGGTAAAATCTTGAAACTATATTTCATCTATAGTTGATGCTATATCTGAAAGTCAAAATATCAATGATTTGATAGATATATCCCTAAGATTATTTACTGATCTTTACTTTTTAAGTCTATTCCAATACTCAAGTCTGTCTAAAAAGCATATTAATAAATTTATCAATAAATCATCTAACAAGAAAGTGAAGAAGTCAGTTTCAAAGAAAGATTCTCTTATGTTACAAAGACTAATCAAAGAATTAATAACTCTCATCCAGAAAATCTTATCTAATAATATGATTATTTTACAGTTAGATATTTCTGAAATTAATAAAGATTCAGTTAATTTTTGTGAGTTATATAATAAGATTACTAATGCTAAAGATAATAATCAGAAAATTATCCATGATCTGATTTATTGTCACTATAATTTTGGGAAAGATATTAAATTATAATTTGATCATTATAGAAAAATATGTAGTGAGAATACATCTAATGTGAGAGTTAATAATAAAATTAGAGAACAGATTTTTGCATAAGATAAACTTACTAAGATCAATTTTTAAAAAAAAAAGAAAGAGCTAAAAAAATTTTTAGACTTTTTAATAATATTAGTAAAAAGAAAATAATAGGTCAAATTAAAACTTTTAATATAACAATAATTTTGAATTTATCTCAGGATGATATTAATTATATAATTAGCAAAGTTTTGGAAATATCTTTTATATAGCTTTATCTTGATAACAATATTAATTTTCTTTGAGTATAAATAATAGAGTCATATCACTAAATTATACTCAAATTTTCTGTATAATTTATTCAATTGACTGTGATATTGATATCATATTTCAACTAATGAAATAAAGTTTTTTATTGCAATATATGTGCATTTATTTATTTTTTTTATATTTCTTGTATGATAGGTATTATACATCTCTATCATTAGAAAAATTAAATTATATACTTATATCATATCTTACCCAAAATAGATTTCACATGTTAAAAATAGATTATAATATATTCAAATAAATTCTTTAGAATCAATTCTAAACTATTACAAAGCAGACCATTAGATGATTCTTTGAATCATGATTCTTCAGATTTATAACTCTTGCTACAAGTTAATATGAATTTTTTCTATTCTTATCATATATATCACTTGCAAATATGATGAATATATATAATTTATCTAATAATCCAAGCCCTATAGGATGCTTTTTGAATATCTATATTAAAATTAAATCATATATTCTTATATTATAAAAAACTAAATCTAATAGATCTAATTCTTAAATATGATAAAATCTCATAATCTATAAAATATATTATAATTAGATTATATAAATAGCTAGCTTAAGTGAAAGACATGAAATCAATTATACTAATACTGAATAAGTTGAATATTATAATATATCTCAAGTTTGTACTAATAAAACTTCTAATAAGTAGATAAATCAAATTTAATCTCACTTATAATATTTCAGGAAGAATGATCTATTACCTACTGAAAGTAAAAAATATCTTGAAGCTAGAAAGTTAATAACATATTAGTCTAAGATTAATAAATTTTATAAAAACTATATGTCTAAAATTGATATTGCTATCTGCTTTTCTTGTAATTAATTAGTATATACTGAAAAATGAATCAAAAATATAGGTAATTATAACCATATAAAAATAAAAAAGCATTAGGCTACTTATTATATTGAAAATTTCTTTTGTGATATAAATTATGATAAATATTTAATGAAAATTAAGCAAAAATTTATTTCAGAATATGATTATGATAATGAGTTTGTATTATATTAATATGAGTTATGAGAATAAAATATTATCAAAAAAATTCAACATACAAAAAAAGCTGGTAAAAAAATTAGAGCATATATAATTATATAAAAAAAATAATTAGAGTATATATATAAACCTGATAATCTCTGTACTTTAGAATTAGTATTACATTATTAATTATTATGGATAGTTAGAAAAGAAATATGACAAGTTAATAATATATAATACATATATTATCTATCTGATTAATATATTTATTTATTATATAACTTATTCATATATTTTAAATAAAATTATCTAAAGTAGTCTTGAGATTAGTACTTTAGACTTTTTTTATTGCTATTTAATAAGAATTAATAGTTATTTTTTTATTTGTATATATTTCATAATTTTTGCATGTAAACTTTTTGCATGTAAATTAATAGTTAATATTTTACTCAGATTATAATTCCATTATAGTAAAACTTTCAAAAAGTCTGGTCAAGAGAATATATCACAGATTTTTATATCACTCTAGATCTCCTATCATATCAGAGTAAATTTCTAAAAAATATAATTAAATTAAGAATTATTTGTATTATACATTAGAAATATATGAGAAAGGATTAAATAGGAAGTAAAAAAAAAAATTATTGAATTACTTGAAAATTTATCATATAATAGCAAAGCTAGTATCAAGATATATATAAATATGATTAACTAAGAATTCAAAACTCAAGATACTAATAATTGTAAATATAATCAGATATATAAGTATTCTTGTTTCATATATAAGAATGAGATTAATTATCAGATTAAGAAAGAAGTAGATATTTTATTTCAGTGATTACTTGTATATAATAAAGAAATTTTTGATAAATTTATATGAGAAATTACTATACAGTATGAGAAATAGATCAAGACTAGTGATGGGAGTTGCAATTAGTCATAACTCTATTGTAATTCTCTGATTGGCTACTGTAACTCTATCGCAACTCTCTGATTGGCTACTATAAGCTGCAATTAGTTGAGAAGTCATCTTTAATCAAGATTAATAAGAAATTATAATATGAGATTGAAGAAAAGAAGATAGAATTGCAAGAGACAGAAAAATTTCTAAAATATCTAAAATCTTACTCTATTTATTAGAAAAATCAAGAGCTTGATTCTATCTTTTACAAATATAAAGTGAATTCTCTTTTGCTCTAGTTAAATTGATAATAATAAAATCTCTATCTTGTAAATTTTTATCAAGTATATTAATAATATTATGCCATTTTTTTGTATATTATCAGGTAATATTAACTAGTTTATTATATGTTTTACTATCATTAAAGAGAATAATATAATTGAGATTTTTTCTTATTAGTTTAGAATAGTTAAAGAAATTCTATATTATATATATCAAACTGATATTTTTGTACTTTCTCTTAGTAAAATAACATACTATTTTATCTTATATTTTTTTAGATTCTATATATATATATCTTTGAATATAGCTACTATCTCTCTTTCAGAAGAGAAATCATCAACTTTTGATATTTTATCAGATTTTATTACTTAAAATATAATATCTTCATGCTATAGTTTAGAGCTATTTGCAATTATTTTATAATAATCTCAGAGATATTTATACTTGGGCTCATTAATTTAATGACTGATCAAAACCAAATTATCATTCTTAATATATCTTATTTCATCTTTTTTCTCACTAAATAATTGATATATTTTATTTCTAAGTAAAAGATTAATAACTTTATTAGTTTTTTCTGATCTGATTCATTTGCTGATTAATAAATTAAAAGATCATTAAGATGTATTATTAAGATCATTAAATTTCTTTATATTTTTGTATTTGTTAATATTCAAAATTATCCTTTCAACAGGATCAAGCTTTTTTATTTTTATTTTAATCAAGATAAGTTACTAATTATTATATCTGAAAAAATATTGATCCTTATTGTTATATATATTCACCTAATTTTTTACTCTATGTAATAATCAATCTAATAATTATGATATAGTAAATCACTTAAGGCTCTCTAATATCAATACTTAGATTGCTAATTATAAGGGTATTAATTATCTTATCAGTAATAGAGTAATATTTTTTGAGATCAAGACTATGCAAATTCTTATATGATTAAATAATTTTATGAATTGATATATCACTAATAAAACTATTTAGAAAAAGTAGTATTTCTAGTCTTGGATATAATCTTGTTATTTCACAGATAGACTTGTCAGTTATATAATATCAATCCAGATTGAGTTTTCAGATTCTTGAATATAATTGTGCAATTTTTTTAACTGATATATTACTTATCTCACAACCTTCAAAAGAAAGATTTATAATATTTTAGCATGAAGTAATGATCACACAAACTCTCATATCAGAAATACCTTTACAAAATATCAGTCTTAAATGTTAGAGTTCAGAACAAAAATATGCTATTGTTTTTAATATCTCATCTATAATACTGCAATACCACAAACTAAGATAATGTAATTTGAAACAGGAATACGTGATATTAATCATAAATATATTGGTAATATATTCATTATATTTCAGACTGAGATAGTTTAAGTTTGGATATGAATTAGTGATTTTGCTTAAAGATTTATCATAGAATTTAAAAGAATTAAGACTTAGATATTTCAGATTTCAGTTTGCAATTTCATAAAGTATTCTGTTATCAATATAAATATATATATCTTTGACTTTTTTTTTAGTAGAGTTAAAATCAAATTTGAGATATCTCATATTAGGCTATAGTTTTAAAGAATTAACAGTCAAATCATAAGAAAAATCTTCATAATTATTAAGAATAAGATATTATAATCTGGAAGTTTTATAAGTAATCTTGACTAAAGTTCTATTTAAAATTTTATATTCATGAAGAACAAGTCACAATAGCTTAAAATAGTAAAGAAATTTTTAATTTTCATATATCACTTTCTTGAATTTTTCAAATTATATTAGATTTCTTTTATCAAACTCTGCATAATGCCAGATAATCAGTATTACATATAAATATCAAAATTTATTAATAAATAAGATCAAATATAATGATCTATTTTTAGCTAAATTCAAGAAAATTTTAGTTAATATTTCAGATAAGTTTAGCAGAAGAAATTTAGTAATAAAGTGATTATTTTCATTAATATATGATATTGATACTTATATTTGCAGATTTATTCTATATTTGTTAAATAATCTTTTTTGATTAATACATATTTAATATAAAATAAATTATAATCAAATGGAATACAAATAAGATCTATATCCTCTTTTTTATATATAACTTACTTTTTTTGATTATGTAATCTTTGTAAATCTAGATCAGCCTTGTCATTAGGATAAAAGTATTTTGAAACAACACAAAAATGTAAGATATTCTGGAATTTGAATACTAATTTTAGCTTTTTATTATATCCATCAAGTCTTAATCCATCTAAAAATTTATCTGAACATAGTAAGAATTTCTTACCTAGTAAATTCTCAAAAATATATTAACATTTGTATTTATTAGTATAATGAAAACAAAGTGAATACTATTCAAACTTTTTTATGATTAATAGATATGAATATTTTCACTGATATTTTCTATTTTTACAAGATCAGAAATATATATCAAAACTATTTATTTAGCTAATTTTTTTAATACAATATTCATCTTATCTTTTAATATAAGCCTGAGTATTAGCCATTTTATTAATAATATGAATAAAATTAACAGATCTAGAATGAGTATTTTTTTTTAATATACTCTGGGATGAATACTAAAATATATTTATATTTATGTATATTAATTCTTTATATATAAACTCACGTGTTAGTACAAATTCTCCATCTAAATAATATAAAACTGATTTATTTTTTATTATCACAATTTTGTGAATTTTATGAATGCTTGGACTGAATATGGAATCTATTATGTACTTTTGATTTTTCATATCTCCTTCCTACTCTGCATTAGCAAGTAGATAACAAATATTATTCTCCTTTTTTAATATATTCTTCTTATATTTTCTAACAGGATATTTATATTTTATAGATGATTAAAATTCAATCTTTTCTAATTTAATGACTTTTATTGGTACTAATTCTTACTTTGAGGATCCAGAAGCTCTAATAAGATATGTTAGATAATTATTTAAATAATCTATTATTTCTGACAAATACTTAACTCATACTCTTATTAATTTAGGATTTGAGAATATACTTTTAATACTATATTAGATTTTATAAAGCATTTCTGTAAGTATCTTACAGAATCTGTCTATAATTACTAGATCTTAATGATTATATATACCAATCAATCTAATCATTATATTATATTCTTCTATTATTTTACTCATCTTACTTATTTATTTATGTTCTTGATCATATTATAAAAGTATTGGTCATATAAGTAGATTTAATAAATTATTATAAATTTTTTTAAAGACTTTGGCAATATCTAAGCTATTTTTTGATATAAGAGAAATAGTATATTTAAAATATGATACAATATCTATAATAGTAAGTATCTATTTATATATCTTTTTATTAATAATATCATTTATAAGGTGCAATAAATCACATATATATATATAATTTGAATATGAAATTTTATTATAACTAACTTGTAAAATATTTTTTGATGATAGTATACTTTTGCTATTCATTTTAATTATGTAATTATTCATAAACTTTTTTATATGGAAATTTATATTCTTCTTTTTTATATATATCTCTTAAAACTTTTGTATTAGAATGATAACTAGTAGATTAGTAAAAAAGTATGTTTAGAACAATTTGTAATTCCTTATCTGGATCAATTTTAATAATAGACTTACTCAATTTATTCATTTTTTATATAGTAAAAATCATATATAATAAAGTTGAAAGATAATTTAAGAGATAAAATCTTCTTTTTATGAAAGATATATTATATTGTAAAAAATAGTTATGACATTTCAAAGATTCTAACCTTCTAATTGAATAACTTATAGATTAGTTACAGATAAAAAACTTGAGCTAGAATAAATTAATCAGATTTTGAGAAATGAATTATTTATCAAAATTTCTCATAATAAAGCTAATAAAAAATAGATATCTTAACTAGAACATGATTTTATTAATTATAAAAAAGAAATCAATTGGAAAAATATTGCTATTATAGCATCTAATAAAGAAATTAAAGAGCTACAAACTGAAATTTTATCTCTAAAAAAAGATTTTTATCAAATTCAAAAAGAGATTCAAGATAATAATAACTATACTGCTGATATAGAAAACAAATTACAAGAATATTATGAGATTATATTTAGTCTAAAACATAGAATTAGAGTAATCTTATTCCATGAAAATTTATTAATTCATGAATAATCTCTAGATCAAGATATAATATCAGATGATATGACTTATACTAGATAAGCTAGAATTATTAAAGATTATTTGGCTAATATTCAAGATGATATATAATAAATTCTAGTATAATTCACTCTAACAAATTATCTTCATATATCTAAAAAATTAGTTAATGGAATTGATGAATTCTTGAATAATATTAAATAACTTACTAGAGATTTATATTAAAATTATACTTAACTTAATACATACTATAATATATTATAACAAAATTTTGATAATATCAGAAATGAACAAGATACTTTACAGGCTCAAATAAATCTTGATCAGCAGAATCTTAATATATTTGACTAATAAAATATTATATTACGAAGACAGTTAGAGGAGATAGAAAAATCTTGCAATTTTTGAAAGTTGAATATTATCTATATTAAAGTTCAAAAAGATAGATATATTAGTAAGTTATTATATAAATAATTTGCATTATAGCTTCTGAATAAATAATTAAACTAGAATTTGAAAAGACAATTATAATAATATTGAGCTGATAAAGAATTATTAGAATATAATTGAGATTGGCTCTTTGATAGATATTATAATAAATTCAAGAACCAAAAGACAAGTCATATCAAATAAAAAAATAGAAAGCATAATTCATAATAATTAATTTTGAATTTACAAAAACAAATTTTATATTTACAAAATAATCTATTACTAAATTCATCTCAGATACAAATATCAAACATGATAGAAAATAGATCATCTCTTTTTATTGAAAAAGCTAAAGAAGATCCATCAGATTGAATTTTAGAATTCAAGAGATTTGTAATTATATCTCAAATAAATATTATAGCTAGTGTAAGAGAAGTTGTTGATAGAGCAGAAATATATAATTTAGATATATTATGTATAATTGGTGAAGCAAAAATCTAATATAAAAACAAGATCAAAAATAAAAATTAATAATATGATAATATTCTTGATAGTACTAGTGTGAATAACTTACATATAATTTGAGTATTAAATAATAGTATTTTAATAGGTATTAATGCAAATCAGTTTCTTAAAGAAGTCTTGATTATAAGAAATAATGCTAAAGGTAATAATATAATAATTAGTACTAATATTATTCCAGTAGGTATATGAGATGAAGATTAGAATATAACTAGAGGATATTCTATATCTATAGGAACTCTATCTCTAGTTAATTATGCAAATGCTAGTGCAGATAATTTAATTATTATATTTAAAATAACTTTTTGGATAATTTTTATACTGTCTTGAATATCTTTATTATATGGTTGAAGCGCAAAAAAATTTGCTTTTCTTTAATTAAATTATACAAGAAGATATATTAATACTCAAGTATAATATCAAGATATCAAAACTTAGAAAACTTGCTGGATTACCAAAATCAAAAATGAGAGAGCAGTATATTTAGAAATTAAATTCTATGAATCAATATAATATCTGCATGATGACTAAATATTATGATACTAGAGATAATATTACAAAAGTATTAGTTGAAGCAAAAAAATTTTTACTACTACAAGATAACTTTCTATTTCTATCTTCTAAAGGTCAAGTATCTAATCCCTATGAAAAAAGTATCAATACAGATTTGACTAAAATTGAAGTTAAAAACTTGATAAAATCTATGATACTAGCTATATAATCTATTACTTTTAAGCTTCAAGAAGAATAGTCTAATTAAATTATACTTTCACAAAATGATTTCAAAAAAATTATAGTGAGTTTAAAGAAAACTATTGCTAAAGAATAGCAAACTTTGAAAAAACCCTCTGAATCTGAAAAACAAAAAGCTGATGATCTTGCTATAAACTATTTTTTAGATAATTTAATAGTTGATACAGATTTACCAAAAGAAGCTTATAACTATGATCCTATTGAAGATTTGAAATTATAATTTGAGCAGTTGGAAATCAATCAGACAAAAATAGCTTGAGTAATACATATAGTTTTAAAATCATCTTAATATAAATATTCAAACTGTGATAGAATAAGTCATAATTTTCATAATTGCCCTAAAAATAAAAAGAGAAGCAAGTTTAGATATTTTAATAAAAGCAAATTCAAAAAAAAGATAAGATTAATATAGCTACTAAAGATTTAGATTCAGTTTTTAAGTCTAATACTAGCTCTTCTGATAATGATTTCAATTCTGGCTCTGACTCTGATTCTAATTTCAAATTGAAATCTGATTCTGAGAATGACTTTACTAAAGCTGAAATTATAAAAATTATTAATGCTATTAATACTATTAAATTAAAAAAAATAAAGTGAAAGACTAAATTAGATAAATTATTATCTAAAAAGTCTAGTTTAAAGAAATATTTTTTATAAAAAATACAAAAGAAATTAGATATAATTATTAACTTACAAATTCAAAAAATTATTCTAGCTATATTTAACAATTCAAAGATTATAGAAATAATTAAAAATAATATTAATAATATAAATTTATCTATTACAAAATCAGATTTTATAAATTATTGAGAGCTAACTTCAGAAATATCTAAATTAAATGATAAAGAGAAGATGCTAAATAATCTTATAAAGATTGATTTTGTCTATTGGAAAGAACTGATAATTAGTATTATAACTATACCAGTTAAAATTAAATATTTAAAAATTTCAGCATTGATACTTGATAGTAGAGCTAAATCTGCAATTGTATCAGAAGATATTATTAAATATATAGATAGAAAAATAAATAAATTAGAAAAATATGATCTTAGTGATATTACTACTATTCTAATAGAATCTATTAGCATTACTTGTAATTTACCAATAATATTTTCTTCAGATTTTACTATATGTGAAGATTTTATAGTTGTTCAAGTTCTCAAACTAATATTAATATTCTCAAATTCACTTCTTAAAAAATATAAATGTATTATAGATTAAGGTAATGATAAAATAAAGATTCATTATAAAGAAGAAGATTTTATTATTCTAATTACTATGCACAAAGTCAAGAATAAACTTAAAGTAAATTATGCTATTACATCTCAGAATAATAGATCTTTGGTATTCAATTAAATTTCTTAAGAAGTGAAAAGTAATAAGAATGATAATAATTCATTGAAGAAATAATATGCTCCTGCAGATTTCAGCCCAGATTCTGATAATTTGACTTTAAAAAAAATATATGAATTATGAGAGAGCTATCAAAATTATTATTAAGCTTAATATTTGTAACAAACTTTTACTATCAAAATATGAAACTATTAATAAAGAGAAAACCAATTAAGAATTATTGAAGATAATTATTTTGTAAGTATTTAATATATAATCTGAATATTCTATTTGTTTTTCTCTCTTATTTAATACTTGTTCAAGTAGGATATTAATAATAGTGATTAGATTAGAAATTCAAATAAATTTGAATTTTAATTACCTCTTTTTTGTCTATTTATCTGAGATATTATCTGAAATGTATAGGCTTGAAGAGCTATTATCTTATAATAAAGATATATAATTATTTTCTAATTATTCATTTAGAGATATTAATATTATTTTAAGAGAAATTATACTTTGTATCTGAGATGAATAAGAGTATATTATTTGTTATTTATACTTCTAATTCTTAATATATTCTTTGATCTGAATATAAAATATATAA
>CAJVPS010002883.1:0-11258 GCA_910591765.1 Ambispora leptoticha
GTACACACAGTCACTGATACTGTTCTTATTCCTTATTAAATATAAATATTACTGTATTTAGTATTTTCTTGTCCATCTTATTAAGAACGGTAATAATATTTAAATAAATATATAATATATAGATTTTATATTTTTCTTCTATTTCTTTTTTTAAATAAGAGATGATATGTACTTTAATAATTTTTTTTATTTCTTTTTAGAAGTATTATCAAATTTAATATATAAATATAATTATTTAAAAAAATCAGAATTTTGAAGAAGAAAAGATGATTTCTAGATGAATCATATTTAATAAGTTCTTTTTTTCTTATAAGATTCTGTTTTTCTTTACTTAACTTTTATATTATATAATAGTATGTTATTTTAATTTTTATCTTATTTTTTTTTCTTGTTAAATTTTTTTTTTGTTTGATTAATTTCAGATAAAAAGTTATATTTTCTTTTAGAATTACATGTAATATTATATAAAGTATTTAATTTAACAAGTTAATTCTTTGTTATATTAAAGAATTTTTTTTGATTATAGTATTGAAATATGATTTTTGGACAGATAATATAAAAAAATCAGAGACTTTTAATATTATAGAGAGGATTATTATGCAGATTATAAATGAAAAAGATGTATATTGAGAAGGTTGAAGAAATATTTGTAAGTAATCATTTATTTTTTGTTTTATAATTTCTTTATTGAAATTTTTCTATTTCTTTTATGCTTGTAAAAATATAATTTGTATTTTAAAAAATAAATTGATTATAAAAATCATAATATAATAAATATATATATTGCAAAAATTTTTATATAAATTGAAAGAACTTTTGAAATATAATTTTTATTATATTTTGAAGTCTTTGAAAAGGTTTGCATTTTCATATTGTTCAAGAATCATAAATCATATGATTACTATTAAAACACGTGACTTTAAATATCAGGTGAGGGTGGGTGAATATACTAGTCAAGTTCCTTATATTAATTATTTTTATTATTATCTTCTTTTTTTTATAAATATAATATCTTTAAATATAATATCTTAAATATTTTCTTTTATAATATAATTATATTATTTTCACTTAATCTAGATTATTTCCAATATTTTTTTACATTTTATTTATATTTACTCTCATTACAACTATTTATTAAATAAAGCGTAAAGTTACTGGTACATACAATAAAAATCAAACATTCAAATATTTTAATACTTTGATCAATGAATGCGAGTTATTATTGTTATTAATATTATCTATGCATTCTATCACGCCCAAGATAAATATCTACAACTCCGGTCACATCGTTTTTGCCATGTCATATGCAATATCATAAATTCATATGATTTTAGATCATTTTTTTGGTTTATGGCGTAACTCGCCTTTGAAGTTTCGTTAAAGGTACACGTATTATTTTGCAATCTCTTATCATTTAGTGGACCTGTAAAGCCTTGTTTAGTTTCGTACTTTCCTGGTGTTGTCACCTAAGTCGATATTTATTAAAAGCTAATGCGTTATCCGTGGGCCTGTAAAGCCTTGCTTGGTTTCGTACCTCCCTGGTGTTGTCACCGGATAACTGCACGCTAATTCATTACTATTCAATATAACACTTATTAATCGAATAAAAGTACTAATTATTCGTCTCTTTCTTTTTATCCCTTGCATGCTATTACAATATGGTATGTATTTTTCCATTTTCCTATTGATTCGCAAAAGAAACAACAAAATGATTACTTTATGGTTGTGATTAGGTTGATTATCGCGAAGTTTTGAGGAATGCGCTTGCAAGCGGATTCAAATTTTGGAATACAGGTTTTCCCAACGCGATAAAGCAGAAAGAGATTTGAAAAGATCGCTGGAAGAAATAGCGTCAGAAAATGGCAAGCAATAACCCAAGGCACAGGAGATACTCCGTAATTTTGATACCATGATAAAAAAATTAAGCGTCGAAAATGAAATAGAAAACCACGTGCTAAGTTGGAAAAAGAATTAAGCAAGTGCTTTATTTAACATTGGAATAACCTTAATAATTTATATACTAGCGCTAAGAAAGAGAAATTACATCCTAATTGCACTTGTTCACTTTGTCTGCAAGCACGCCCATATAATTAAAATCACATGAATTTCAGCTTCAGCCATTCACAATTAATATATATGAAATTCTAAAATTATAAAATTGCATTAAAATAAGTTACATCACAAACACGTTTTGAATTTAATGTCGACATAATAAATTCTCGATATAGTAATTTGAAAATTTTTTTTCCGGTCATATTTACTATATATAACAGAGTATTCGTGCAACATACGATTTTTTTTGACAGACCAAAATTTTTTGTGATCGCATTTTGCAACCGACAAAAAAAATGTTTTTGCAATTGAGATCCAAATGCCCAAGAAGGTTTTTAAATGGGTCTTTTGTAGAAAAAATATACCGCAAACAACCAACCGTATCTCCCACTTCTTTTAAATTTTCTTATAAACTTGCCCGTTCATCAAGTTACCAAGATTACAAGTTCTTTTCTTCAAGTTCTGCATGCAAGTTGGAAGCGTTTGCACCCCTAGACACTTTTCCTCGCAGACATATTGGTCCTTCTGATACAGAAATAAAAAGCATGCTGGCGTTTGTTGGTGTCAAAGATTTGGAGGACCTCGTTTCAAAAACAATTCCAGCCAACGTTCGGACCACCAAATCACTCTCACTCGAAAACGGCCTAACTGAAAATGCTTTAATCAAAAGACTGCGTGATATTGCATCCCAGAACAAAACTTTCAAGTCATACATAGGAATGGGCTATACAGACACAATTGTTCCTCCTGTAATACTGAGAAATGTCTTGGAATCTCCGGGCTGGTATACCCAAGTAAGTAACGCGTTTCACGCCCAAAACTTCATCGATCTATCCAGATCCCCTTCAAAATAAGGTAGTATTAAAATTCTATATTGCAAGACAGTCCAGCACTTGAAGTGTCCGCGCGATACTCCATCATTACAAATTAATCGATTTATTTCCTGCTCGATTTTACGTCCAATTTTTAATTGATAGTATACGCCATATCAACCAGAAATATCCCAGGGTCAGTAATAATAAAAATATTTTTCACCAAATCATTTTGATTTATGGAAAAAATTAAAAACACGTTTCGACAATGACACATCTTCAGGTAGACTAGAATCTTTACTGAATTTCCAAACGATGGTTACGGATCTCACCGGCATGTCTATTGCAAATGCCTCCTTATTGGATGAAGGCACTGCTGCAGCTGAAGCGATGCTGATGTGCTATTCCTTTGCGCAACGCAAGCGAAATGTATTTTTCGTTGATAAAAATTGTCACCCTCAAACAATTTCTTGTTTAAACACGCGAGCTGAAAGCTTTGGTATACGTATTATTATCGGGGATTCTTTCAATTTTGATTTCGACCAATATGATAAAGATTTGGCAGGAGTCTTAATCCAAGTAAATATAGAGAGAATTTTTATGAATTGTTTATTTGCTGACATACATAATAATTATATATTCAAGTATCCTGCTACAGATGGGTCAATATACGACTTTTCATCACTCGCACAAAAAATCCATTCTTTAGGAGGGCAAGTTGTATGCGCTACTGATCTTTTAGCTCTGGCTATCGTTGTACCACCGGGTGAATTGGGCGCTGATATTGCGCTCGGAAATAGTCAACGCTTTGGGGTTCCACTAAGTTATGGTGGTCCACATGCAGCATTTATTGGATGTAAAGATCAGCATAAACGAAGAATGCCTGGACGACTTGTAGGAGTTTCTAAAGATACATTTGGTAATAAAGCGTATCGATTGTCTTTGCAAACACGAGAACAACACATAAGAAGAGAAAAAGCAACTAGCAACATATGTACAGCTCAAGCTTTACTAGCAAATATGTCTGCTATGTACGGTGTTTACCATGGACCTGAGGTAAGTTTTGTTAATCGAATATGAATAAAAATTTATGGAAATGGATAAAAATCTTAATTTTCTTTCTCATAAAAAGGGAATAAAAGCAATTGCACATCGTGTTCACAATCTCACAAGCATCTTGGCAGAGGCAATACGGCAATTAGGATATACTATCAAAACCGAACAATTCTTCGACACGCTTAATGTTTATGTAGATGAAGGTGCAGATATTCTCATAAAAAAGGCAATTGACGCACAAATCAATCTACGTAAAGTAAATGAGCACACCGTTGGTATCACATTGGATGAAACAGTTACCAAAGAGGATTTGGATATTCTTTTAAATAAAGTTTTTTCGAAGACTAGTGACTTGCAATCCCCGAATTTAGCTGAAATTGCCAAAACAATCAAATCAGAGATTGATTCTCGATTAATTCGCAAAAGTTCTTTTATGAAACATCCTGTTTTCAATTCCTATCACTCAGAAACTGAAATGCTTCGATACATTTACCATCTGCAGTCTAAAGATCTTTCTTTAGTGCATTCAATGATACCGCTGGGTAGTTGCACAATGAAACTCAATGCCACAGTTGAAATGATGCCAATTACTTGGCCAGAATTTACTAATATTCATCCTTTTGCTCCAGTTGATCAAGCTGAAGGTTACCGAATTTTAATAAAGGTATTAAATATTCATTTATCTTATCCAAAAAAAAGTTCGTCATTTTTCAAATTAAATATTCACACACAATTTTTCCAGGAGTTAGAAAATGACCTTGCTAAGGTGACCGGTTTTGATGGAATATCGATGCAGCCCAATTCTGGAGCACAAGGAGAATATACTGGGCTTCGAGTAATTCGTGCTTATCACCAATCAAAAGGCGAAGAAAAACGCGATGTTTGCCTGATTCCAGTCTCTGCGCATGGGACAAACCCAGCTTCAGCTGCAATGGCGGGATTAAAAGTCGTACCTGTCAAGTGTCAAACGAATGGTGATCTTGACATGAAAGATTTGGAAAATAAAGCGATCAAATACTCGGATCATTTAGCGGCTTTCATGGTCACATATCCTTCTACATTTGGTGTGTTTGAACAAGGGGTCGTTGAAGCATGTAAAATAATACATGAGCACGGTGGTCAAGTATATATGGATGGTGCTAATCTTAATGCACAGATTGGCCTATGTAATCCTGCCGAAATTGGTGCTGATGTTTGCCACTTGAATCTACACAAAACATGTAAATATTATTGATTTCAAAGATGTTCTGACTATTCATTCTGTTAAAACCTAAACTTTTATATTTAGTTTGCATTCCACATGGTGGTGGTGGCCCGGGAATGGGCCCAATTGGCGTGTAAGTTGCTATATGTTTAATATTTTCTATGAACGTGACAATTTGCTAATATTATATATTAACTATTATCTATTGTATACAGTAAATCTCATCTCGTTCCTTTTTTACCGGGTCATCCTATCATCTCAACCGGTGGTGATCAAGGAATTGGCCCAATTGCAGCAGCTCCTTTTGGTTCCGCCGCCATTCTTCCTATTTCGTGGGCGTATATTAAGCTGATGGGTAAATAAATAATCTTAACTGTTAATATAAATTTACGAATTACAACTTAGTTGATATGTTTTTCCAGGTGCTGAAGGATTAACAGATGCTACTCGGATAGCACTTCTCAATGCTAATTATATGGCTCGTAGATTAGCATCTCATTACAAAATTCTTTTTACAAACCAAAACGGGATGTGTGCACATGAATTTATCATTGACATTAGACCATTTGGAAAATCTGCGGGAATTGAGGCGATTGATATTGCAAAACGTTTACAGGTATAAAAAAATATACTATCATTAAAAGCTGACAAAGAAAAAGCCTAATTATGATCATTGTGTATAGGACTATGGATTCCATTCTCCAACAATGTCTTGGCCTGTGCCTAATACATTAATGATCGAACCTACCGAATCTGAGTCAAAAGCTGAACTAGATCGATTCTGCGACGCAATGATTTCTATACGAAAGGAAATACAAGCGATAGAAGAAGGCAAACAATTAAAAGACAATAATTTGTTGACTAATTCTCCGCATACTATCGAAGTTCTTATTAAGGAGACTTGGGATAAAGCGTATTCGCGAGAACAAGCCGCGTTTCCTGCAAATTATCTAAAAGAACGAAAATTCTGGCCAAGGGTTGGAAGATTAGGTAATTAATCTTTTTTACAGAATTTTTTATTGCTTATAGTATTGAATTTTTATATTTGAAAACTTTTTACACAGATGATGCTTATGGCGATAAAAATCTTGTGTGTTCGTGTCCGCCTATTGAAGATTATGATTTTGAGAAACAAAATTAGAAGCACATAAAATATATAACCACGTTATTTAATAATACATTGTAAAATTATAATAATAGAGTTGATGTCCAATCTTGTGCTTGCTTAGTTTCTTGATAGATTATTATTGCTGTTCAAATACAGATTTAATTAATATATTTAGAATATCCTCAATTGACAAACACATACGTTGTCCATTTAAAAGTGATTCATGCACACTCGCTTTTTTTATATTTTAATTGAATCTACGCGAATAGATTTTTTTGCAAATTGCGTAAATTCTCTAATGTTCTGATTTCGATATTTTTATAGGAATTAGGAAAATTAAGATTTCAAAATTGCTGCAATTCTTTAAGGATAAAATTGTTATTTTTATATCCACCGTTTCGGCATTAATCATAATATCGTGGTTCATTGAAAACATGATAACGATGCCCACGAATTCCATCTCCCTTAAACTTTTCTGGAAACCGTAAACCCGGTGCGATTTCTTCCTCTTCTATACGTCGATAACTAGCTTTCCAAGTCTCTGGATTATATTTTTCGTCTGTAAGAACCTGAAACTTGCCAACTTGTATCTCTGTATCACTTATAGCACCATGACTAACACGTGCATATCCCGTACGCTTTACTCCACGATAAGCAATATATTCACACCACCGATCATCATCTAATGGATCTATATCGTTCATTCGACCATCTATAGTCAGAATGAAGTAATTACCATTCAGCGGTTTCGTAACTACATAACCAAGGAAGATGAACGGATTCCTGCTTTCACGCATGATTCGCGCTAATTCGGTAGTTTGTAATCTTCGGTCCTCAGGATCTTCCTCTTGTCCATTATGACTTACTATAACATCAACCTGTTGACCATACACATCAAGAGTAGCGTGAATAGCGCAGGCCAGTTCTCCCACGGGTGAAGGAAGAAGATGGTGTGTTGAATTTATAATCGGGAATTTGGATAACATAGCACATCCCCATGTATGTTTAGATGGACCTGGGCCATAATCTGCATACATGTTGAGATCTTCGGCAAGAAATTGTGTCAAATCACGGTTGCCCATAATTATTCTTTCGAGATCCGATTCCAATAGACCTTTTTTTATATGTAAAATATTAGAAATTTTGTGTTATATTATCCTAAATAAATAGTAAAAAAAGCGGTATACGCGTACCAACAACATCAAGTTCCAGTTCTTTGATTACATCTCGCATTCGATATTCACTAGCCCACATGTCATTGTCAAGACCAAAATGAATTGTCCATATTCCCGTGGTCAATAGCTTTTGATCCGCATGATAAGGTTGTGGCGGTTGCGACGGAAGTCTAATGAAAACGATAACCCATGAAATAACAATCAACGCAGCTAATCCGATTTTTGTCAGAAATCTCACTGAACGAATTTGATTAATTTGTAGTTGCTTATAGGTGAAATCAGCAGAAGATGCATCAAGAACACCAACACCAATTAAAAGCATCATTGAAAATAAGACGTAATCGGTATGTTCACGTAAATATTCACCAGCTGGTACAAATGCATAGGCGACGACCCATACATGAGCCAAACACAAAAGGTTGTAAATCATCATCGCAGTGAAAAATGTTCTTCCAGGCGGGTAACGAGTAACCGAACGAATAAATATCGGCACGAGGGATACCAAGTAAACCGCCAATAGGAGGCCTCCGTAATATCCATTCCACGCAGGATAATAGTACATACACGAGCAAGATACACAACCAATCACATACCAGGGAAAACTGGTGACTATTTTACGATTCATGGATAATAGTAAACCGAGGGACATTGCCATGATTGTGACTGCTCCCCAAGGTATAGGAAGTGGGCCCGTATTCGGATATCCTTGGTATACCCAACGCGTAATTGTAGCGGAATCAGAAAATAATGAATGCAATGCGAATAAAAGTGAGCCAAATCCAGCAGCGGCAAAAAACCAGGATTCTAATTTATATTGCTGTTGCTGTGGCTTCTCTTCTGTATTACTAATATTATTGTCACCGTTAGAAAATCTTCCATTATTAGCGCTTTTATTTTGAGAGATAATCTTCTCAAAAGTAGCAACAACTCCGAATAAAAGTCCCACAAGATTCCATCCACCATTCTCTTTGTGCATTATAGGCCATATAGGATTGTTAGTCTGCCATGCCATCTTGATCACACTGCTCAAAATCAATCCCAATGTCCAAACAAGCGCGTCATGTTCCAATTTTCCAGTTTTGTTACGATTCTCCACCCATCTGGATATCCACATAAGATTTGCCATAGCAACACCAAAAGACACGACAAATAATCGGGTAGTGGGATCAGTGAACAAGTATGCCGTAAGGCCAGATAGAGAAACAAGATAAATTATAGTGCGATTGGTAGTAACTAGATTTCTAATTGACGAAATTCCGAGAAGTACTGGAGAAGTAGTCACGAGTAGGCATACTTCATATCCTGATATTCCCATGTGCCATAGCGGAAAATACCAAATTGTCAAGCCTAGTGACGTGAGCATGGACCAATAAACAAATGCTGGGAAAAATAAAAATTATGTTTATGAGTTAATTTATCAAAAATGAAGTCGACTTTTCTTTATATTTCCACTTACCGAGGTAAGTATCTGCGATAAACCCCTGGAGATTGTACCAAAATCCAAAATTCATAATTTTCTCGATATTGTTAGAATCGCTGGTCGTTGTGTTCGTGTTGGTCCTAAATAAGAGGAGCAGCCACATGTTAAAACTAGAAATCAAATTGAACATTCTACCATGGATATCTTAGAATTAACGTGAAAAACCTTTAAGGATGACCAAATAAACTCAGATGCTCTTCTATTTGATACTTACTTCGTCTTTTCAGCAATTGTAGTAGCATTACTAACAGTGGTAGTAGTACCATTGGAAAAACTATTATCATTTTTGGTGTGAAATAAATGTTATATGATTGATCGGTATGTTAATTACTAATTAGTCTTTTGTTCTTTTCTTGTTTTATTATTTCAAAAGTTCATAATAATATCCTAGTATTAATATTTTGAAATAAATAATATGAAAAAGAAACGAATAGATAATGATGACTATATATACAATGTATTAAATTAGACCAGTCGGTTGTACTCATACCCAGATTGCTGACGCGTAACATCAACAATACGTATTTCAAAAGAGTTGAAATCGTATAGGCTAATCGCATCAAAAGCGAGATCATAGAAAATTAATGACCATTCATGAAACGCGTAAATTGTGTATGCTAGTTATCAACATCATAAAGAAATAAGGCAAAAATTATTAATTTGTATATTTTACTAATAATCAAAATGATAAAATTTCCTCACCACCAGGGATGGCGTACGACTTATGCCTGATATAAAAATAAATCATCGGCACCAATGTTCCAAAAAACAGAAAAACCAGCCAACGTCTATAGGACTGTGCTTGTTTGTTATGTGGTGGCGCAATAGCAAGACAACCCAACATCCAAGGTAAGGTCAATACCACATATGTAATCATGGCAATGTCATGAATGAGGTGGTCCTCAGTCGAAGTAATATATGTCCAGCCACCACATGAAAATGTACGAATTATACCAACAATGGCGTGTATTTTAGGGTATAAGTGATTGGGTTTATTGGAAATCATATAGAATAAAAATACTAGTGCAAATCGAGGACCTTTAATTTAATAATAATCAAAATTTAAATTTTAAGTATCACATATAAAAAAGCAAAACAAAAAACTGATCTTCTGTTAATTCACCAGACATCACAGCAATCGTGATTTGAAATATTGAACGAGCAGGATACCAGTCACCAGTAGTTGCACTGACACTCGGGAACCATTCCTGATATGTATATAATTATAGCAAAAGAATGAATAAAGAAAAAAATAAACCTCAAAGCAAAATGCTACATACCTCTGGATATCCCCAATGTTCATTCTTTACAACTTGACGATAATGCGTTAGACAGGCAACAATTAACGCAGAAATAAAGGCAACTAAAATAGAAAAAAATAATTTAATCAATAAACAAAATGATTATCGAAAAGAAATAAAGTGATTACCATATCCCAGAATAGTGTGGCTATATGAAATCCATCGTGCATTAATCTATTGAAAAAGATTTTACGCGATAATGCAAAAAAAGAAAGATCGGATAACAGAATTTAACATAATATTCGATTTATCCATTTAACAAAAACTCACCCCCAAATTAAAAATTGGTAAATTTATACCTTTACTATTACCAAGTCGTCAACAGTAGCATTAGTAGCCGACAAGTCTTCTTTATTCTTAGTCATTATTAATATCAACCATATAGATCAAAAAAAATATGCTTTTTTTCTATTTCTTTTTCAATATACTATAAAAGCGATATATAAGTAAAGAAATATATTAAAGACAGTAAGGTAGGCAGACGCACATACAATGTTTTTTTTATTTATTATTAAACTTCGGAACTCTCAGAAGACGCGGTGCAGCGGCTTTACATTTAAAGCCTTTTTTGGTGCCATATGGGTAAAATTTTAGTTATTACCGGCTATTTTATTTATTATACTATGTCTACTTTCACGTGACATTATACTTGTTACCAGATGTAAATAGATAAGAATTTTTCTTATGACTGTAATTTTGTTGAATGACTGCATCGGGAAAATCGGATGGTGTCAGATCAGCGAACTGATCGGATGATGTCAGAAAAATAACAAATCTGCAAATGCCATTGTCATATCAAATATACACGATGTCCAAGCCATATAATGCAAGAAATCTAAAAGCTATTTTTAAAATCTATTAGAACTTTATAAAAATAAAATTGTTTTAAATGATTTCTCTCAAACTATCAGTCAGCATTTAAACAATATCATTTCTCAAATAAAAATATAAAAATATAAAAATTGATCAATAAATTATCAATTATATGGGTCGGTGCAAAAAGATTTGTACCTCAATATAAAAATTAATAATTACTTCTAATAAAAATCATTCAAATTTTAACCAATCTT
>CAJVPS010002884.1:0-11256 GCA_910591765.1 Ambispora leptoticha
TTTTGCTATGATCTAAATGTTACTTTAGCTAGTATCATAATGTTAATTTTGTTATGATAGCATTATTAGTTTTGCTATGATAATTTTGCTAACTTTGCTATGATAATTTTGCCATAATCATTGTATTTATGAAACCTTCTAAAAATATCTACAAATAATATTTTCTAAAGTTAATATCTAATAAGATATAAAAAATTATTCATCCAATCATATTGTGATATGAAGTGATTAATAAAATATAATTAACTAATTCTACTAAAAGTTCATATCACAATAATATTTAGAGTTATAAATATGTAATACTCTAAAGAATTAATCATAAGTAATATACTTTGGATAGTAGTTTTTAAGATGATGATATTCTTCTACTGATAAGATAATAAGATTTTGAGCAGATATGTTGATTATTTGATTTACTAAAAAATTAACGAGTTTTTATTTTTATTTGATTAGTTCTTTATATCAGTAAAAGTTATAGCTTATCAGTATTAAAGTCTGATTTGTCATAACTAAAAATATTTAATTTTCTATAATAATTCTAGGTTCTAGTCTATTATTTTTATGTTAGAGTTTCAAATTATCATTATTATATGGATTTTTAAGAATTTTGCTATGTAATGTTCTTAATTTATAGACATCTTTATTAAAAACTTGATAAATATAATATAGTTCTTTCCATTTCTAAGCAAATTTTTTATGATATTAATACTGGATTTTTATCCTCTTCATTAAGGCTTTATTTTCAATAAAGAAAAATTGATAATTTTTATCTTGTTAGTAAGTTTCTTTTTATTTTTATTAGAATTTTTATATATTTTGTTAAGTAATAGATCTGTCTAACTCTAATCTATCTATAATAGTGCAAGCTCTTTTGACTAATTCATTTAAAGTAATATCTTCTTCATTATTAATTAGTATTAATTTAAGATCTAGTAACATGATAGCTTGTTTACTATAGATAAGATAGAAAAATATGAATTTTATTAAACTTTATCTTATTATTCTATAAGCAAAAAATATTAAAGATATATATATATCCCATTCTTTTTTATGTAGTTATACTAACTTTCTAATAGTATCATATAATATTCTATTCAATCTTTCTATAAGCCCATTAGTTTGAGAATGATATAATATTGATAGATGATATTTAATCTGATATTTTTCAAATAATTCTTTTATTAATTCATTAGTAAATGTTATTCCTCTATCTGATATTATTTTTTTTAAAAAATCATATCTACAGAAAATATCTTCATATAAAAATAGTACTATTACTTCTGCCTATTTAATATAATAGTTTATAGCAACTATTATATACTTATAATTATCTTTAATTGACGTGAGTAGTTTAATTAGATCTATTTTTATCTTTTCAAAAGATTCTTTACTTTCTATAGGATGTAGCACATTATTTCTTCTGATTTTTTCTTTATATTAACATATATCACATGCTTTTATATAATTTTCAATATCAGAATGCATCTTAGATCAATAATAATTTTGAATAATTCTATAGTAAGTTATTTCAATATCAAAATATTCAGTATATATTACTGTATAATTATTGAATAATATTTTTTCTATTTCATTAACTTTAATTACTTTCAAAGATTATTCTGATTCTTTCTTATTATATCTATATAAGATTTTTTTTTATTAAGTATAGTTTTACTTTGTTTTTGAATTTTTGTTAATCTTTTTTTGGTATTTCTTCTGGTATGACTAGAGTATTTAAATAAGTGGTAAGTTATAAATATTTAAGTAATTTCATTGTATTCAAGTTGGATAATCAGATAAGGATATATCAAGTAGTTATTGAGTAATTTTTGATAATATATTCTCTTGTTTCTTTTAGATCTAAGTCAGTTTTGATTGAAAGTATCTAGATAAGAGATCTATATTAGAATGAATTTGGCCTTTTGATATTTAATTTTGAAGTTATAATTCTCTAAAGTCAAAATCCAGTATGCAAATCTTCCAGAAATTTTTGATTTATTAAATAAACTCTTCAAAGTATTATGATCAGTTATCAGAGTGAAAGAAATATTAGAATATAAGTATAATCTGAATAGTTGTATTATCCAAATTATTGCTAAATATTCTAATTTAGTTATATAATAATTTTTCTCAGTATTATTTATTCTTTTACTAGTATAAGTGATTATATACTCATTATCTTTTTTATCTTTTTATGCTAAAACTGCTTCTAATCTAAGACTAAAAGTATCAGTATATAATATGAAAGATTTCTCAAAGTTTAGATAGATTAATATAGGTACAGTTATCAATTTATTTTTCAATTCTTCAAATACTTCTTGATATTTAATAAACTATTTAAAAAATTAATCTTTTCTTATCAGTTAATTCAAAGATGCTGCTATCTTTGCAAAGTTTCTTATAAAGTATCTATAATATGAAGCTAAATCAAGAAATTCTCTTAAAATAGTTAGATTTGTTGATCTAGGAAACTGTTCTATAACTAAGATTTTAGTTAGATCAGATTTCAAACTATTTTTGCTAACAATATGTTCTAGAAAGGTGAGAATAGTTTTACCAAATTGATATTTGCTTGATTAAAGTTTTAGATTATTTTTTTAAGTTTGTTGAATACTTATTTTAGATATGTAAGATACTTTTTAAAAATATCTGAAAAGATATTAGTGTTATTAAGATAAATAACTATAAACTTTTTAAGATAAGATTTGAATATTTTATTTATTAAGCGTTAAAAAATAACTGATATATTATTTAATTCAAAAGATATAATATTAAATTCATATAAATCATTAATAGTAATAAAGACTATTTTCTTTCTGTCTTCTGATTTTACTTCTACTTACCAATATTCAGAGACTAGATCAAGTATTAAAAAATATTTTGCTTTGTCAAATGCATTAAGTAAGTCATCAATTCTAGGTAAAAGAAATTAATTTCTTTTTATAATTTTATTTAGCTAATAGTTATTTACACAAAATTTATATTTGTCATTCTTTTTCTTGATCACTATTACAGATGCAGACCATGAACTGTCTGATGGTAAAATAATATTTTGTTGAAGTATTCTTTCTATTCTTCTTCTATGAATTCTTTTTTAATAGATAAGCATCTATAATATAGTTTCAAAACTATCAGTTTCTCAATTTCTATATTAATTTTATATTGAATAATTGTAGTTTTTTCAGATTTTTCATCAAAAAAATCTTGATATTCTTCTAGTAATTCTTCTAACTATTATCTTTATTCTGATATTAGATTATTCTTATCAGAATTTTCTTCTTTTACCTAATAGAATGATTCTGATATTAGTTTTATCTGTTCATAATATCAATCATCTTCATTATATTTATAATATTTAGTTAATAAGTGATTATTAATATAAAAATATTTGTCTAAATCAGTAACTTTATTTCTTTTTAATTTTTCAAATGTTGAGTGAAAGAATTTTTCTTTATCTAATTAAGTATAATATTCTTTTACTTATAAGTCTAGTATTTTTATTTGATCATCTAGACTTTCTTGAATATTTAGAAGTGACTGATTAATACCATTATCTTCTTTATATTTATCTTTACTTTCTTCTTCTATTACAGATTTTTGTTCTTTAAATTTACTAGTTGAGCCAAAATCTTGTTAATTTCTTTCTGAATTTTCAAGTTCTTCATGAGTTATTATTAAATAAATTTTTGAGATTTTTACTAGTAATAGGAATATTGCTTGTGTCATTTTCTCATCAGATTATATAATATATAACTAACTAGAATTATTATGAATTAATATTTTTATATTTCTAGTATATTTAGTATCTATAGTATTAGCTTTTACTTCTATTTTTTATGAGCTAAAGAAGATCTAGAAGTAAGTTGATAAAATATTTTTTTTAGTACTTCAATTATAATATATGAGTCTATTATTACAGTTTCTTGTAGTGAAATAACAAGTTCTTTTAATTCTGGATATCTTAGATCAAAGTTAGCATCTATTTCATAAGTGTATTCTAGTATTTTTCTTTTGCTATTATTATTAAAGACTTTAAGTTCTACTTCTTTATTAATATTATATAAATTATTTTCTTCTTTAATTTTATGATACTTTTCTAAATATATAATAGGTATCTCAATCTGTTTCTTTTGATTTTCAAATTATAATAGATCTTTGGTCCAGCTTATAACTATCTTATAAGTATGAGCCCAATTATTTTCTAGGATAAGATTATAGTTACTATTCACAGTTACTAATATTTTAATCTTGATTGATTCAATTTCTAAAGTAATTGATAAGTCAATTACTTCTCTAAGTACTTTTTCTTTTTAATTATTAATACCAATTAGATTTATTATACTAGATTTTTAAATTTTCTAATCTATCTTCTTCAAAAATTATTGAGTAATTATATTACTCACAGCACCATTATCAATTATTATTTTACAAGATTAATTATTAATATGTCCATTTACATGTATAGCATCTACAGATACTTATTGATTTTGTTAATTTTCTTTCTCATTTTCTATTAATAATTTCTTGAGCTGATTATTATCAATTGAAGACTTTTTAGTTATGAATGCACTCTCATCTTCTAAAAATACATTTAAGAGTTTAAATATTCTTTAGTATTTAAGTAAGTATTCTATTTATTATTATTATTATTATTATTATTATTATTATTATTATTATTTTTTCTATTATTATTGTGATTATTATTATTCTAATTATCTTCATTCTTTTTTAAACTAGTATATTTACTAGTAATATAACCAGTGCCTTCATAGTTATAACAGGTGATATTATTTCTTGAATTATTATTATTAAAATTATCATTATTATTATAATTATTATTTCTTCTACTTCTATATTCATTTGTAATATGGCCAAATCTTCCACAATTATTGCATCTAATAGAATTATTTTTATTATTAGAGTGATTATTAGGTTAAGTAGTAGTTGTTAATTTTTTTAACTTTGAAGTGATACTTTCAATTTGCTCTGCTAACTTGTTAATTCCAGTATCTAAGATGATGTTAGCAAGAAAAATAAGTTATTTGGTATAGTATTATATTGTTAAAAGTTAGAACTATAGACAGTTACTATATTAATTACTTCTTTTAATATTGCAAAGTGGATTAGATTGATAAAGAATTAATTTCTGATCTGAGCCTATCTATAAAGTAAGATATATATAGGTGAGCTGGATAGGTATTAGTTGGGTCTACTCTTCTAATTAATTCTTTGATAGTTGCAGCATATTGTTTTATACTTTTACCAGATAATTATTTTCTTTGTTTTAATTATTATTACTATTCATATAATCAGTTATAATTTCTAAAATACTTTTCAAATTGATATATAAATGAGATTTCTTTTGTATTTTGATTAGCATTATTATTATAACTTCAGATTTCAGACCATTCTGGATCTTATAATTTTTTATTGATATATCATGTAATAGCTAAGTCTTTTAGATAAGCTTCTACTATTTGAATTTTTCTATTATTGCTAATGCTATTAGTGATACAAGCATTCTTAAAGTCTTGAAGCTAATCAATTAGATCTTGAGTATCACTATAAAATTCTATAATTTTAACATAATTGACTTCTTTTAATCTTTCTAAAACTACAATAAGTATTCCAATTCTATACATCAAATCTTTAAATTTATTATCAGTAGCTGATGAAGATGATATTTCATTCTTCTTGTCTTTGCTTATTTCTTTTTCTTCAAGTGGTATTGAAAAAATAAAGATTGAGATAACAGATATATCTTGAGTAATTGGTTATATTTCTAAGTATTTATTAAGTGATGATTATACTAATATCTATTCAAGAGTATCTGAATTATATTTTTCAAACTGTTGTAAGATATCTAATAATTCTTTGTTTGATTTTGATTGACTCAGATTAGATATTTCTACAGGTATGTCTTGTTGCTTTTTTTATCTTTGTTCTGTCAAATATTTGCTTCTCTTGTCTTTAAATTCAAATATCTCTTATTATAGTTTATAAAGATATGTTTATATTTGTTCTGTTAATAGATCAGTTTCTTCTTCAATCAAAATTACAAAAGCTTTTCTTGTCTTGATTTGGATTTCACCATGTATTACTTCTTGATAAAAATGATAGAACTTTTCCCAGATGACTTGATGGTCAGATTTAGTATAATCTTCAAAATATAACTCAATAGATAGTTAAGTGAAAAGTCTTTCTCTTTCTACTTTGATTTCTTTGATTAGATTTATCTTGATATATTGCAAAATTATTTCTTCAATTGCTTTTGATTCTCTACTAATTTTAATTTAATTCATAGAAAATTCTTTATCTATATCTAAGTTAAATTTAATAATCCTATAGAATTGTTTTTTCATAGAGAAGGCATCAAAAAATTATTATCTTTTTGATACGAGTTCTGTTATGAGAGTGAGTATTAAATCTAATATTACAAAAGTATGTGATAAAAGTAATCACATACTTAAAGTGATGGTTGGAGGAGTCTTTAAAGATTTATTAACAAGAATATAAATACTATTATTTATCTAAAGATAGATAATGATAGTATTCTTATTATGACTAGCTAGAATATAGTTTAATTTCAAAATATAATTTCAAGATAGATATAATGTTTAGTTTATTAACAAGACAAACTAATAAATCTTAATCAAGATCTATTCTATAAGAAAGATTCCTTAGAATTCTTTTAAAACTAAAATTTACTTAAATGTGAATTGAGAACTAAACTTATAGAACTCAAACTAAATTAAAATAACTAAATATCTAATTAACTAACTATTCACTAGCTAAGATACATCACTTTTATATATTTTAGAAATTATATAAATAATACTTTTATTATGATACTTATGCTAATTTTGCTATGATCTAAAGTTTACTTTAGCTAGTATTATAATATTGATTTTGTTATGATAGTATTATTAGTTTTGCTATGATAATTTTTGCTAACTTTGCTATAATAATTTTGTCATGATCATTATATTTGCAAAATCTTCTAAAAATTTTAACAAATAATATTTTCTAAAGCTAATATCTAATAAGATATAAGTAATTATTCATCTAATTATTTTGTGATATGAAGTGATCAATAATATATAACTAATTACTATTCTACTAAAAGTTTATATCATAACAATATTTATAACTTATTACTTATTTAAATATTTTAGTTATATCAGAAAAAATATCAAAAAAAGATTATTAAAAATTCAAAAGCAAAGCAAAATTATATTTAGTAAAAAAAGAAATCTTATATAAATATAATAAGAAAGAACTAGATTAATTTTTAAAAGTAATTAAAATTAATAAAATAAAAAAAGTATTATTCAATAATTATATAGTAATACATATAATAGATTAAAATAAATTCAGATTAAAATAAATTTAGTATTCTTTTTTTATATATATATTACATGTCTTTATATATATTATCATATATTTTCAGTATATCTAATATGTAATATAATAGTAATATATAATTTAAATTATATATACTATATACTATATGATTTAATTAAATATATATATTATTTTATGCATATAATACAAAATATATTATATAATTATTATATATATATCATATTTAAACTAATATATTATTACATTATAATATCTTTTTATAATAATATACTTAAAAAATTATTTTTTATTATATATCTTAAAAAAATTTAAGATATTTAAAAAGATAAATTTTATTATTTATTATCTTTTCTTATTATTATTCTTACTATCTGTTACTTATCTAAGTTTTCTTAAGTTTTTTGCCATGAAAGTCTTTATTTTACTATTAATTTTAATTCTTATAATCCTATTATTATTATACATATTTATAATCTTTTTGCTATTATTATAAATTTGTTCTCGCTTTTATTTTCTTATTTTTTGATTGATATTATAATTGAAAGTAATTATGACTATATCTTTTAACTCAAAGACTAATTTTCTTTAATAAATACTTCTTTGAATTACAAATTTATTTTAATAAAGTTCATTATTTTTTGTGATTTCTCTTCTTACTTTTTTAATTTATATTATATGAGCTTTATATGCAGTAACTTGATTATTATTATCTTGTATTATCTTCATGATTAATATATTTTGATTTTTTTTTGCTTCTATAATTATTTTATTTATAATTATTTTTCTAAAAATTGATATATTTTGATTTTCTTTTATTTCTGTAACTATTTTATTCATAATTATTTTACTTTAAATATCTATTTCATCTAATATATCTTTTTTCTTCTCTTTGATCAAGATATAAATATTAATACTCATGATTTTATTATTCTTCTTTTTTAATATAGTACTAACTTATATTATTTTATTTAGTATATTATAATTTTTTCACATTTTAAATTCAAAAAATACTTTATAGAGAGACTTTTTATAAGTTTTATAAGATATCTTATTATATATAATTACAAATAAAAGAAAAATATTAATCTATCAGTAGTCTTGAATTAAAAAATTTTGTTCTAAAATATTTTTATTAAATATTAGCTAAGTATTTAATTAAATTTCTTGATTTTTTCTTGATGATGAATATAACTATGAATAAGTTTTATATTAAAAATCTCACAAGTATATTTTAAGATACTGATTATAAATATCAAATTATTATTTACTTGAAGTATAGAGAGAAAATTAAAAATTATAAAAACTTTTATCAATTTATTATGAATTATAATATTATTACTATTTTAAGATTATGCATATATAATTATTTTAAAATAATAATAGTAATTATATTCATGATAGTTATTTACTTTTATAGCTTCAAGAGATTATATGACTGATTATTCTTTTAATAAAATAATATATATAAGATTTACTTCTAACAAAATATGATTATCTTCTTAATAAGATAATATATATGAGTTTTATTTTTAATCAAAATGCTTTCTCAATAGAGCAAGAAGAAAATAAGATAAGATATAAGATAAAATATATATATTTATTAAAGAAAAATACTAATTAATTACTCTTAACTCAATAACTAATTCTTTTTATCAAACTTAATTATTATTCTTGATTACTTTTTGATTCTTTATATATAATATTTCTTGTTATACTAATTATAAATTACTTTTAATATAATATTTCATCTAATTTACTCAAAAATAAGTAGAATTTTAAAAGAATAATTATAAAAAATATTAAATATAAAATAATTAAGAATTGAAATTAGCAAAATATTAAGATATTCAAAGCTAAAGTGAGAAAAAAAAGAAAAATTAATAATAATTAATTAGGTAATTATTAATTTAATAAAATTATAAATTAAGTATAATATACATAGCTAAATTAATAAAAGAATAAAACTAAATATAGGTAATAATATAAATTAAAAATAAAATTAATAATAAATTAAATTAATTAATATAAATTTCTTATTCATCTAATTTAGTGATAATCAGTAATTATTATATTACATGCTATGACTGTATTATATATTACACTATATCTATTATATCATATAATTAGGTAATTAATTATAATATAATATTAGAAATTCTTAAAGAAAAAAATATTAACTTATTATTTTGAGTAAAAAATAAGAAAAAATAAAAAAATTTTGTGAATTTAAGTAATTATAACTTGAAATTACTCTTAATTTTTAGATTAATAATATACTTACATAGTCAAAGTTAATATAATAAACTCTTAATATAATAAATACTAAATAAAATCTTAATATATTAAATTAAGATTCAGAATGAATTATAATATTTTATTTACTATACTAAATTTCTTTATTATAATAGATTTTTAAAAATTTTTATTAATGAAATCAATTAATCTGTTATATTAACTTTTATAATATATATCACAATAAGATATTAATAGATGTATTCTTAAAATAAAAGTAAAATTTTTCATTAATTACTTATATATTAATAATTTTTATAAATCTGATAATTGACTTATTAATTTTAAAAAATAATATAAACTTTATCAATTTATAAAACAAAATAAAACTTAATTTTTTAAATAGAATTATTTTAAATCTTAGCTTATTTAAAATTAGTTAAATACAAAAAAAATTACATATATTATATTTTATATTATAAATATAATTAAAACTGAAAAAATGAAACTTATTTTTATTTATATATATAAAATATCCTATTCAATAAAAAATCTTAATTATAAAAATCTTTCTATTTATTATTATTAGAATAAAAAATCATAAATATAATGTTAGTATTTTTAATAATATTCTTCTCAAACTTAATAATCAAATAAAATAAAATAATTAAAAAATTTTACTTTTGATTAATAATATATTAATATATATTATTCTTAATAAAACTATAAAAAAATTAGATAGTATACAAGTTAAATTTCTTTTTTCAAATATAATTATAATTTTCTAATCTTGTAATATTAAAATTATTCATTTATTTAAGTATTAATATAAGTATTTATTTATTTAAAACTAAATAAATATTTATAATAATATTCAAAATGATATAATATAAGAATTTATAAAGTATAATATCTATTATATATTACTTAATATAATAAAAGCATGATTTATGATATTATTATTAAAGATAATATTATAACTTGATTATAATTTTCTAATTAACTATCATAATTAATTATAATTTTCTGATTAACTATTATAAATCATAATTAATTGAGATGATATTTCTAATTATTACTAAAGATAAGATTATAACTTGATTATAATTCTTTGATTAGCTATTATAGTTAATTATAATTTTCTGATTAGCTATCATAAGTTATAATTAATTAAGATAATATCTCTAAATTATTATAAATAATTAAAAATTACTAGAAAAAAACTAAGATTCTTTCATCAAAAAAAATAAAAAACTTTACTAAATCTTTAAAATATAATATATTTAAAATTTAATTTCAGATAGATATATTTTTATTATAAAAATAGTTTTTTATCTTAAAAAAATATATATTAAATTAATTTAATTTTATTTTAATAATATGAATAAAGAATAAAAACTTTAAGAATTGATTAATTATCTATTGGTAAATAATTATTTTATAATATTGTTACCATTTTTGGTGCCCTTTGAAAAGGTTATTTCATGATAGGTTAATAGCTTTATATATAATATTTGCTAGGATAATATATAATAAAGATATTATAAATTACGAGTAGAAAAGACTAATATAATCATAAATATAATGTAATAGATATTAGACTATGATTATAATAAGATTAAAGATAGGTAACAAGGGTATATTCATGATGTGGTTAGC
>CAJVPS010002885.1:0-11256 GCA_910591765.1 Ambispora leptoticha
AAGATATGAAAAAAATAATGAATATTTATTAAATAAATATATTTTTTAATATTAAATAAAAAGTATTTTAGAAGTTTCAAGTTTTAAAAATAATTAAATATGTGAGTATATGCATATTTATTTAGATTATATAATCTAAACTGATATTAATATGATAAACTAATTTTAAAATAAGTATTTGAGTTAACTATTAATATATATTATTTATTATTAATAAATAATATATTATATTAATGATTGATATATTATTATATATCAATAAATAATATATTAATAATGATTAATTATTATTAATATGAATATTTATTAAAGATCATCAGAATTATCAATTAATATTAATATTTCAGAAAGATATTTATCAATTTTTACAAATATGATAATTATTCTTGATAAATATCTTTTCAAAAAATTTTCTGATGCACTTCTTTAACAAGATCTATTATAGATATATAATTTGCAAAATTAATACTATTTAATTTATTTAAATATTAAGATATAGATTTATATTACTTATATTTAATTATAATATTTAAGTTAAATAATAAATTATTAGTAATTATTTTTTTTGTGTAATTTTTATTTCTTTATATTTACTATATAGTTATAATAAAATTATAAATAAATATATTTTTGTATATAAATAAAGTAGATTTCAATTTGTATTCTTTAATAATATCTTGAATCTGCTTTATAATTTATTTATTTTCTATCCTATTATCAGATAATTTGAAACTTACTTTAGCATGATATCATTTGTTCTAATATATTTTTTACTTACTTCTTAATAATTTTATTATATCTCATAGTTTTCAAAATTTCATATAACTTTTTATTATCAAAAAAAATATATATAGTAAGCAATCTAATATATTATTATTTGATATTAATAGTTTAATAAAGAATATATTTATTTAAAAATAATTCATATTCTTTCTACTATATATTTATTCCTAATAAATATTTATATAATAATATTTAAAAATAATATATTACTAGGATGAAAAAATAAATCATAAAATTTTTAGTAATATAAATATCACAAATAAATAAAACTTAGTTCATATATAGTTAAAAATATAAATAAATAATATATATAATTTAAAGAATAAATATAATACTACTTTGCTTAACTTGAACTTTATTATGTCAAACTAATGATGTATTTCTTTTGTCTGTTTTCTTTCTTAAAACAAATATATAAATAAAGAAAAAATACATCTCTTATAAATAAAATATACTTATAATTTTACTCTTTTATCTCATATAATTAAAATTATTATGACATATATTTCCATTAAAAAAAAAAAATTTATATTTTTCTTAAAGAAGAATATATTTTCTATTATATTACAAATCATAAAAATATTTCTTAATTCTTTATTATAAGAATAAAATAAAAAAAAGATACTTATAATATCTTTAAATATTTATCAAAGTCAGATTATTCTAGAATTTTTATTGAATATGATAAATGAAATATTATATATCTAATTTTGAATAATAATTTTCCTATTATAATATCTATCTAAAAAAATTAAAAACTGATAATAAAATTAATATCAATACAAGCATAATAAAATAAACTTTATATTATAATGGTCTTTTTTCATGAATTAAATGAAAAAATCATATTTTAAAAAAATATATTAAATTTAATATTTAAAATTTATAAAAAATATTATTATTAGATTATTAATGATTGAAGCAAAGTTATCTAATTAGATAAATTGAAATTTATGATTTTTAATTTAAATAGATATTATTATTATTTTAAGTTTATGTATATATAAATATTTTAAAATGATAATAGTTAGTAATAGAAGTCATAACTAGCTGTAACTCTGTTATAATTCTCTGATTAGCTGTCATAACTCTATCATAACTTTCTGATTAACTATTACAAGCTATAACTAATTAAAAAGTTATTATTACTATAGTAATATAAATTTCTTTAATTTCATAATTTTTTGAACTTGGAAAAATTAACCAATCAATCAATTCTTAGAAGACATGTGATTTTGAATAATATAATTGGTATATTAATTATGGATTCTGTCATGATTTAATAATGTTTCTTGCAATATTTTTGTAATATTCTTGTAATGTTTTTACAACATTCTAAGATTATCAATGAATAATTAGCACTGAAATTAATAATAGTTTACAAATAGTTCAATAATAGTTCAGAAATGCTTCAGAAATGATTCAGCAATGAATTTTATTTATTTTTATTATTTATCTTTTATTTTTAGAATATCTATCTTATCTTTTCATTTATTTTATTATTTATAATATTATTTAACTTATCATATGTATCTTATCTTTTATTTTTATTTGTTTATTTATTAATTTTTTACTCTAAAGATTATAATTATAATCTAGAATAGTAAATGAGTTTAGATAGAAACTTGTAAAATCTCAAAAATGTATAAATATCTCTACTCTGAGACCTGAAATAAACATACTTAAATAGTAATAATTCAATTGTCATTAAAAATACTTGAGTTATACTTATCTTGTAATTTTCCCTATGAACTTATCTTGATATTCTGCTTTCAATTATCTCTTCTATCATAATAGATCATATTTTAATTGAAAAGATTCTTGATAGCTTTCTTACATGCAAAAGCTTGGATTTGGTATTTGTTACCTCTATTTGAAAAAAATTTGATAAGCTTTCTTATATGTAAAAGCTTTATTTGGCATTTATTATCTTTATTTTGTTTGGTATTAATTATCTTAGTTTTGTTTGCATTTGTTGCAATTTTTTTAACATTTGTTACTAGTTTTTAAGCATTTATTATTTAGTTTTTGGTACTATCTCTTAATTTAGTATTCATAATCATAACTTTATTTTTATATTTTTGTTTTATTTTGTTTTTGTCTTGTATTAATATAATACTTATAAGTATTGACACTAAAAAATCTTTAGAATAATTGTAATCCCCTTTACCTTTATAAATAATTCAGTCTTTACTCTCAAAACTTATTATAAATTATATTCATGATAAAACCTATCTTTCAAAGTATAGTTTGTAATATTTGGTATCTTCTTTGTGAACCTTACCTATTCAGAGATCTCAATTAACTCGTTTATATTATTTTCATTTATTATTTATTTTATTATTTTAAGAATTAGCTATTCTTGAGATATTAGTTATCTAATTAATTAAATAGTTTATGAGTACATATTACTCTTTTATTAGACTTCCAATCAACCTACATCTTAGTGAACATAACAGAGAAGACTCTTGGAAATTCTCATCTCATATTAAATCATACAACTACTATTCTTACTATTTTCCTGCCAACAAAAATTCAGATAGAAGATTTGTAAATTTTCTTACCTGAACTCAGAATTATCATATGATCTCACATAATAAACTCTTACAGGAATTCTTTGATAATATAGTACAACAAAATCTTATACCAAATTAACTTTGAAGAGAAATCATCAAGTTATTAAATACCTTCATATTTGAAATTAAAATTACAGTTGAATAACAGACCTACCTAGTTAATAGTGTCCTTTCTGTTCTTAAAGAAATAGATAATTTTGAAACCCTCTTAACCAATTAGCTAACAGAATCAGAATATGAAAGTAGTAGTTCAGAAGATCTTGAAGAACTAATAATTATAATCAAACAAATTCAATCTCAAAAGTCTTAATCAAAGAAAGAAAATACTATGTTAAATAGAATGGATAGCCTTATTCAAGCTCTTGGAGAATTAACTCAATCTATGAAGATTCAAAGAATGAAGAAGATCCTTATCCCAATTTGTAAATTTAAGGATAATGATCAGAATCTAATTGAGTGATTATATGACTTTAAAGTAGCTATAAAAGCCAATGGAATTACTAATGCTAGAAAAATTGAGATAATAAGAGGATATCTAGAGGACCAGCTGCTGCCTGGTTTGACCAATAATCTATAAGTAACACTCTCAGATTAAATGAATAGACAAATGAAGAGCATGATGATCATGATTTTATCTGCTAATTTATTCTTAAATTTCATTTGCCTCATAAGATATAATAATGACAAGATGAATTAAAATCTCTAAAGCAAACTAGAACTGTAAAAGAATATACCAATTGATTTATAAAACTAGAAAGTAAAGTAGATCTAAAGAATGATTATCTAGAAGAATACAAGATTTGAATTTTCAAGAAAGGTCTCAAATCTGAAATTTGAAAATAGATTAATCTAAATGCTAATGATACTATAGAAAGTATCATTAAAACTGCCAAAAATATAGAAGAAGCTAATTCAGATTCACTTGAACAAATCTATCATCAAACTCAAGCTTAGTCAACTGGTGAATGGATTGCCCTCGCTAAGATTTTACAAGATCTGACTAGTAAATTAAACTATGTAGAATCTGGTAGAAGATACAATAATAATAATAATAATAATAATTAATAATGAAATCAGCTAAAAGACAGATTCTCTATTACCTGTTACAATTGTAGAGGAAAAGGACATGTCAGTAAAGTTTGTCCAAATAATATTTAATTAGTAAATTAGTCATCTAATAATCAAAATACTTCTTGAAACTGGAATAATTGAAATTAGAATAATAATAATAACAACAATAATTAGCAAAACCAAAACACCTAAAACCATAGTCAGTAATTCAATAATTCACAAAATCTGAATACTACTTCTCACCCAAATTCAGAATTTAATAGTTGCTATGCAAGTATCTGATAATGATCTATCTAGTAATTCATCCATCTAATCTAGTTTATCATTACTAGCAACTCATGATTACCTTGCTGGAGAAAGAAAATATTAAAGAATATTAAAGAAGAAGAAGAAAGTGAAAAAGAAAATGAAGTTGCTCAGCCTTTACCTAAAGTACCTGAAGAAGGCAAGACCAACTTGAAGAAGAAAAAACAAAAAAAAGAAAAAGCACACCTTCTAATTCTAGCCAAACATGCAGAAATCTATGATATACTCAAAGATTTGGCATCACAAAGAGTCAACATCACTATTATCTAGCTTATCAAAACATCATCTGAACAAAGAATTCAAATGTCAAAAGAAATAAGAAAAGAATCACAGAAGAAACTCAAACAAAAAATAATATTTATTCAAAAGATTAAAATAATTTCAGCCTGGTATGAAGCTAAAGTTGAAAAGACTTTTGTAGACTTGATCGTGGATACTGGAGTATCAGAACGTATTATTAGTTATAAATTTCTCAAATAATTAGAAATGAAGATTCAACAGAAATTAAATATCTCCATATCTGATATTAATGAATATTTCAAGTAACCATTAGAAGTTATTGATAACTTCTCTATCACCATTGATAGAATTATAATTCCAGTCAAAGTAAATGTTACTAAAGCTCAAACTTACAGTCTTGTAGTAGGAATGGACTAGTTAAACAAAATTAATGCCAAAATTAACCTAAAAAAAAATAATAATCTTTGATTAGAATGAAGAAAAAGGAAGAGTATTAATCAAATTCATCCATGAACAATGAAATGCTATACCTAAAGATAGTGATAATAATACTGAAACATCTTCTAGTGAAACTTCTGATGATGAATTTGAAATTGAAGATCAAAATCTAGAAGATCATAATTTTCTATGGTGAATATCTGATAAACTCTGGACTCAGATTCATACATTATCCAAATGATTTAATGATGTAGACTTTGAAAAAGTTTCATACATGACCATAAACTCAATTTCTAAAGTTAGAAATATGAAAATCTTTGAAGAAGAATTCAAGTTAAGGATATTACTCTCATCTGGGAAGAATATTTGAAATTGGAAAGAAGATTCCAACAGACTCACTATCAAAGTTCTTAATAAACTTTTGACTGGAGAGGTCCTATAGCTAAATATTGGTGTCATCATAAATTATCAACACCCAAACATGAATATCTCCAATATTTTGATGATCTAGTTATCTGAATTAATGTCAAAATAAATATCCTGAATAATTTATCAATAATTTTAGCCCAGAATGAAACTAAAGACTAGTGATTAGAAGTGGAACATATCTGAGAATCAGAGAAGATACCAATCACTAAAGAAAAATTTCTTTCCAAAAGTAAAGTTTTATAGAAATTAAAGCTAGAAAAAAGAATAGTTAAATATTCACATTGTAAATACTTTGTGAATAGTAAAATTATTTCAGAAGCAAGAGATGAAAATGAATCTGGAAAATAATTTTGTACTAATTACTTTACTCAATAACAACTCAACTTACTCACCTGTGATTACTGTAAACTTCAAGATGAAGCTAGATATTTTCTTGAAGTAACCTGAGAATATAATGATATCAAATATTTTTGTGATTACACTAAATAATGTGTATATGCATTTAATTATGATGGTTGGCAAAAAAATAATGGCACTATCAGAAAATTGAGAAGTGATAATAACTTGTTAAATATTTACTAATAATGTAATGAAATTAAAAAAGTAATACTTATCCGATATATTACTGAGTATGATGAAAAAGAAGAGATGTAATATATTACCTATGATGGATCTGAAGAAGTATCAGCTTAAGAAATCTTTCTGGTCATCTATCAATAACTATCTCTATCCTAAAGAAAATAACTTGCTTAATTAGAATACATTAATATGAAACTCTGTAATGAATGTTTGATTACTTGTGATTTAGATATTTGTGAAGATTGTGTATAATCTGAACAGGTTGAAGAACTACTGGAAGAAAAATATCCAGAATCAGAAAAAGAAGAAAAAGCTGAAGATAGTGACTATGATTCAATTGAAGAAATCCTAAATGAATATTATACAATATCTAAAGATAATGAAGATGAAGAAGAAGAATAACTTGAAGAACAGTCAGCAAATTTAATGATCAAAATTTATAATAATGAAAACAAAGAAAAAATGCCTAAACAAGCTTATGAACATGATGCAGGCTTTGATCTTAGATACTCTAGAGAAGAAATAATCCTGGTTCAATCTTACCAAACAATTATAATTGATTTTTATTTGATAATTAAAGTTTCTGTAGAAACTGTTTGTTAACTAATGTCTTGATTATCATTGGCTAAGAAAGGAATAGAAGTTAAAGAAGGAACTATTGATGCTGAATATACTGGAAATATTAGAGTTCTTTTGCATAACAATTTTAATAAATCTTATGAGATTCAACCTAATGAATGAATTGCTCAAGTAATTTTTTTACAACTTGTCCTAATTGAAGAAATAATACCCATAGATATTAGAGAAGAATTAGAAAAATCCTCTCATGAAACTCAAGAATTTAGATCAACTAAAAAGGATGAAATGGAAGTGTACTTTCTAGACAAAGAAGAAATCATAAAAGTAGTTGAACAATGAGAATTAATACTTGAACAGCAAGATGCTTTACATAACTTATTACAAGTATACAAAGATATTTTTGCATCAGATCTCACTGAACTTGGACAAATTAATATTATTTAATATTTAATTGATACTAGGAATGAAAAGCCTGTTTGTCAAAAGACTTATAGAGCAACTCTACCTGATCAAGAGTTTATTCATAATAAAATCCAACAAATATTAGATGTAGATATCATCCAAAAATCCAATAGTCCCTGGATCTCACCTATTATAGTAGCAGTAAAGAAAAATAGCAAGAAATAATTTTGTGTTAATTACAGAAAACTCAATATATTCACCAAGAAAGATATTTATCTCTTATTATAAATTGATAAAATAATGAATAATCTTGGAGATATAAAATAGTTTTCATCTATGGATCTTACATCTGGTTACTGGCAGATTAAAATAAAATCATCTAATATTAAAAAGATAGCTTTTATTTCAAGAGAAAGATTATACAAATTCAAAGTTATATCTTTTGGACTTTGTAATGCATCAGTAACTTTTCAATGAATTATGAATAGTATACTTGAAGATTATAACTGGAAATTCACTATGATCTATATTGATGATATAAATATATACTCAAAAACTTGGGAAGAACATCTGAAACATCTATAAAAAGTTTTTCAATGAATTAAAGAAGCTAAATTAAAACTTAACTTGGAAAAATGCAACTTTACTCAAAATAATCTACTCTTTCTTGGATACATTATTATCCAAGATAGAATTTCACCAAATTCTTCAACAATTTAATGAATTCAAGAGTTTTCTACTCTAATAAATATCAAGAAGCTTAGATCATTTTTGGGATTAGCTGGATATTACAGAAAATTCATCAAAGGATTCTCACAGATAGTAGCATCACTGTTTAAACTTTTAAAGAATGATATCATTTTCATTTAGATTGTAGATCAAGAAAATATATTTCAAATTTTGAAAGAAAAACTCATCTCTACTTCAATCTTAATTTATCCTGATTTTACTAAGAAATTCTATCTTTACACTGATATCTCTAATTCTAGACTTGGTGCAGTATTATCTCAGAAAGATGATAAAGAAAGAGAACAAGTAATAGTTTATATAAGTATTTCACTTAAACCAGCAAAAAAGAATTATAGTATCATTGAAAAAGAAGCTCTAGCTGTAATCTGAGCTATTAGATAATTCAACATTACCTTCTTGAATTTTTTTTTGAAATCATCACTGATCACAATATATTTCGATGACTATTTACTAAATAAATTAATCCTGAATTCTGAATTTCAAGATGAATAATGATCATGATGGAATATAATTTTATTATCATCTATAGAGCTGGAAAAACCAACCAAAATATGAATACACTCTCAAGAATATATTCACAAGAGTAGAATACCAAATATACTTAATTAATTAACTAATTAGAATAATTTTTACTAGATAACTAATTAAATAATTTACCCAAATCTGATTGATTCAATATAATGAATTTAATAATATATTATGACTTAATGAGATACCTGGAAAATGAAAGTTATTCAGTAGGATATACTGAAGAATAGTAAAAGAAAATTTGTCAGTAATCAAAATACTTTTTAATTATTAATGAAGTATTTTACAAAAAGAATAGAAGAAAAGAATTTACCATACCACTTCAAGTATTGAAAGAAAATGAAATTAAAGCAGTAATGACTAGCATACATTCAGATTTACTTGCTGAACACTTTGAATTTGATGGAACTTATTAATAAATTACTGTTAGATATTGGTAAAATGAAATGTGAACAGATATAAAGAACTTTATTAAATCTTATAAAACTTATCAAAGAACTGATGGATGAATAATAAAACAACCTCTATATTCTATTAAAGTTGAACAGCCTTTTGATAGAATTGTAATCAATCTTGTTGGTCCTTACAAAGTAACTAAGAAAAGAAATCAATATATTATTATAGTAATAGATCCACTCACAAAATGACCTGAAGCAAAAGTAATTCCAAACAAAGAAGCCAGTACAATTGCCAAATTTATTTTTGAAAAAATAATTTATAGATATGGATATCCTAAAGAATTACAGTCTAATTAAGAAACTGAATTCAAAGCTCAAGTAATTGAAAAACTTATCACTTGATTTGAAATCAAATATAAGTTTTTATCATCATATCACTCACAAACTAATGGAATAGTAGAATGATTTAACAGAACTTTATGTGAAATACTTCAGAAATATTATATTACATTAGATGAACAATAGGATATGTACATACTATTAGCATTATTTATATACAGAACACTTTAAAATAATACTATCAAGTATGAATCTTTCTTCTTGACCTATAAAAGAGATGTCTGATTACTAATCAATTTGAAATATCTATTACCAATAGCAAAAAATGAAAATGAAGAAAATGAAATATTAGATTGAATATTTTCTTTAATTTATTATCTATCTGATAATATTAATACAATACAAAATTGAATTAAAAGATAACAATAACAAATGAAAGAAAAATATAACTTAAAATTACAAAGAATTATACAATTCAAAATTGGTAATAAAGTTCTAATGTATAATATAAAATAATATGTTACTTATGAAAATAAATTTCAGTTATAATGGAGTACAGAATAGTTCTATATTTATAAAACTCTTGGCAATAAAGCTTACAAATTGTGAAACTAATATGACTAACTATTATGTAAAACTTTTAATGAAACTCAACTGAAGTCTTATTATAGTAGAGAAGAATACTTTGAGTCAAGAATAATTATTGAATACATAGAAATATCAATAACAGAAGAGAAAAATGAAGAATAGATTTTTAATCTCATGATATTTATTTATTTATTTCTTAATTTACATAAACCTTATTTAGTAGTACATATATGTATACATACTAATTACTTATTAAAAATTTTATTTTATAAATATAGGACTTTCACTTCAATATTTTCTTTAAATTTTTATCACTTTTAATTATTTTAATACTCTTATTAAATAACTTAATTTCTTATTAGTATTTAACTCTTTAAAGATAAATACTTTTTTTAGTAATTTCAATTTTATTCAAAATATTTTGACTTTTTATCAACAATTAAAAGATAATAAATTTAATAAAACTTTACAAATTCAAGAAGATCAGTTAATACTTGAAGATAATAGTCAAAAAGTTATTTATGATCTTGTTACTGAAAGATAACTTAACATCAGTATGATCTTGAAAATATCTCAGAAATCAGAACCAATAATAGAAGAAGTCTCAACTTTAATAAGTAATCTATAGAGTAGTTCTATAGTAAAATGATTTGTGGATATCATTAATACTAAAATTTCAAGAATAGTAATTACAATAAATATTACTTATCAATTTTGATCTAAGCAAAGCTGAAAGATAAAAGTTCAAACTATATTTAATGATCTATTTAAAAATCATGATAATCAATCTGATAAATCATAATTCATTAGATATTATTACTTTAAATAATTATTAAAAGAAATACCTAGACAACACTCTTGAAAATTAACAGAACTATAAAAAAAAATGATACAGTCAAAAGAAGTTACTTCAATAAGAAGATACTTTCTTCTTGGAAAATAAATTCATCAGTTATTAGAAAAATGTGGACTTGAGAAAATATACAACTTCTAATGAATTACTTATAATGATCTGATACATATAAGAAATAAAGAAATCAAAGAAATTTTGAAAAGAATTTAATAGTCTCACTAGAGCTCAATTTTACTTGGAAGAACTAAATATTATCATAGTAATATAAATTTCTTTAATTTCATAACTTTTCAAACTTGAAAGATTTAACTAATTAATTAATCTTTAGAAGACATGTGATTTTGAATAATATAATTAGTATATCAGTTATAGATTTAATCATGATTCAACAATATTT
>CAJVPS010002886.1:0-11256 GCA_910591765.1 Ambispora leptoticha
ACTAATTTTAATTCTTTATTATTATGTATTTAATATTCTTTATGATTATTCTTTTTAAATTTTACTTATTCTTGAGTAAATTAAATAAAATATCATATTAGAATTGATTTATAATTAGCATAGTAAGAAAATATTATATATAGAAAATCAAGAAGTGATTAAGAAGAATAATTAAGTTTAATAGAAAAAATTAGCTATTGAGTTAAGAGTAGTTAATTAATATTTTTCTTTAATAAATACATATTTTATCATATATTATATCTTTATTTTCTTCTTATTCTATTAAAAGAGTAATTTTATTAGAAATAAAATATATATAAATTATCTTATTTTTGTCAAAAGTAAATCTTATATATATTATCTTATTGAGAAGATAATTAATCATATAATTTCTTGAAGCTATAAAAGTTAATAATTATCATAAATATAGTTATTATTACTATTTTAAAATATTATATATATATAAACTTAAAATGATAATAGTCTTTTTGATATTCTCTCTGTAAAGGTAAAACTAAAAATAAAAACTATTAATCAAAAAATAATTTAAACTGAATCCAATAAAATTAACTGACTTTGAAATAAAAAGATAACTTAAAGAATTAATCAATCTTCTTAATTTATCCAATTATTTAGACAACAAGAAAAGAAATTATGCTAATTAATTTATAATTTATTTATTACTAATATATTAAAAGAAGAAATTTCAACAAGTAAATATCAGTTATAACTTTGAATTCAAAAATATTTAATTTATACTCTAACTGAAATTATTAGTATCATCCATAATTTGTATAAGAAAGTTATTATCAAATTATTTAGACTATATCTATTATCTGATATTCTATTTACATTAATTACTAATCATTTAGTTCTAAAATAGTTAATTAATAAGCTAAACTTTTCTAAAAGACTAGCATACTAAATAATAACTCTTCATGAATATAATTTTATAATTAAATATAAATTTAATAGAATTTATTTAAATATTAATTCACTTTTTTAAATATCAATCATATTTAAAGAAAAAAATAATAAAATATGAATTTGAATAATTATATAGAATTATATAATTATCTAAATATATTAATAATACCAGATGAATTTTTAAAGAAAAAATAAAAATAATTATTAATAGAATTGAAGAAATATTTTATATAAAATTAAAAATTATATAAAAAAAATAAACTAGATATTGATTATCTATTATTAGTTATTAAATTAATAGAAATCAAGTTAATTCTTTATAATAATTACTCAAATACTACATCTAAATATTTTGAAATTAAAATTATCTATAATTAAATAATAAGAAATTATTATTGACTTTAGATATATAAAAATATAAATATATATATTAAAGCTTGTAATATATATTAATAAAAAGGATAATTATGTAAGAATAATAAAATAATATTAATTTAAGTGAATATATCTTTTGAAAAGATTGAAATTGATCTAATAGAATCTCTTCTAGTAATTAGTAATAGAAACTGCTATATTATAATTATTATAGATTATTTAACTAAATAAGCTAAAATAAAATCTATTATAGATACCTCTGTAATTTTAATTATTTTATTCTTTTTGAAAATATAGTAATAAAATATAAATTTTTTAAAAAAATATTGAGTAATAAAGTAACTATATTTATCAATAAAATAATTAAAGAATTACTAAAAAAATATTAGATTAAGTATAGATTTTTTGCTTCTTATTATTCTTAGATAAATAAATTTGTAAAGAAATTAAATTAAACTTTATATATTTTATTATCAAAATATATTTAACTTTATAAAAAAGATTAGAATTATTATTTATCTTTAGTTCTATTTACTTATAGAATAATAAAATAAAGTATAATTTTATTTAAACTTTTTTAACTGATATATATAATTAATAAGTAATTATATCATTAGATATTAAATTAAAAGATTTTGATAATTTTATTTTTAAAGAAGCTCTCATTAAAAAAATCTCTAAATTAATTAATAAATTTAAAATTATATAATAACTAGCTCTTAATTTATTCAAGAGAAATAGTTCAAATAAAAAAAATAATATAACAAAAAATAAAAATTAACAGTTTTTCAGATAAGACAAAAAGTATTAATAAAATAAATAGAAGCTTAATATTAGTATTATGATAAATTTAATAAAAAATAAAAAAGATTATTCTATATCTATAAAATTTATGATAAAGATATATATAAACTTAGAAATCAAAATAAAAAAATCTTGAAAAATCTTTATAATAATGATCACTTGAAGTTATATATCAAATTTAATAATTTAGAATCTATTATTATAATTAATAAGAATTAAAGATTTATGAAGTAAATTTCTTAAAATTAAAGAATTCTGTAATTCTTATTTAATATGATATAGTAAAAGTAATATAATAATATAATATAGTTATAATATATAATATAATTATTAATTATTGCTAAATTAAGTATATAAGAAATTTATATTAATTAATTTAATTTATTTTTAATTCTATTTATAATTTATCTTATTATTTATATTTAGTTTTATTTTTTTATTTATTTAATTATATATATTATACTTAAATTAATATTTTATTAGATTAATAATTTTTTAATTAATTTTTATTAATTTTTCTTTTTTTAATTATAATTTTTTAATATTTTGCTAATTTCAATTCTTAATTACTTTATATTTTATTTAAAAATATTTTTTATAGTAATTCTTTTAAGATTATTTAGTAAATTAGATAAAATATTATATTAAAAATAATTTTTAATTAGTGTAATAAGAAAATATTATATATAAAAAGTCAAGAAATAATCAAGAAAAATAATTAAGTTTAATAGAAGTAATTAATTATTAAGTTAAGAGTAATTAATATTACTATAATAATATAAATTTCTTTAATTTCATAATTTTTCAAACTTAAAATTTTCAACTAATTAATTGATCTTTGAATAATATGTGATTTTGAATAATATAATTAATATATTAGTTATAGATTCAATCATGATTCAATAATATTTTTGTAATATTTTTATAATGTTTTAGTAATATTTCAAGATTATGAATGAATAATTAATCCTAAAGTTAATAATAATTCACAAATAATTCAATAATGATTCAGAAATACTTTAAAAATAGTTTAATAACAAATTTATTTATTTTTATCATTTATATTTTCTTTTTAAAATATTTATCTTATCTTTTTATTTTAATTCATTATTTGTATTATTTTTTTAACTTATTACATATATTTTATCTTTTATTTTTACTTGTTTATTTATTAAGCTTTTGTCCTAAAATTTGTAATTATAATCTAAAGTAATAAATAAGTTTAGATAGAAATTTGTAAAATCTCAAAGATGTATAAATATCTCTACTCTAAAATATAAAATAAATATACTTAAATAGTAATAATTCAATTATCTTTTGAAAATACTTGAGTTATACTTATCTTATAATTTTTCTTTAATTTTTAACTTGATATCTTACTTTCATTTATTTCTTCTATCATAATAGATTATATTTTGATTATTTATAAGTTTTTCTTATCTGAAAAACTTAGATAGTGGATGTTCTTCACTTAAAATAAGTCAAGTATATTTTATTTAATTTAGAAGATTCTTGTAAGCTTTTTCATATATAAAAACTTAGTTTGATATTTATTATCTTAGAAATTAGTATTTGTTATTTTAATATTTATATTTGTTATATTAATATTAGCATTTATTATCTTAATTATAAGTATTTATTGCTTTAATTTTTAATACCTACTCTTAGTTTAGTAATTATGATTATAATTTTATTTTTATATTTTTGTTTTATTTTATTTTTATCTTATATTGATATAATACTTATAAATATTAGTACTAGAAAATCTTTAAAATAATAGTAATTTTCTTTACCTTTATAAATAATTTAGTTTTTACTCTCAAAACTTATTATAAACTATATTTGTGATAAAATCTATCTTTCAGAATATAGTTTGTAATATTTGATATTCTTTTTGTAAATCTTACCTATCCAGAAATTCCTTTTAATTCATTTTTATTATTTTCATTTTTATTCATTTTATATTTTAAGGATTAGTTATTCTTGAAGTATTTGTCACCTAATTAATTAAATAGTTTATGAATACATCTTACTCTTTTATTAAACTTCTAATTGATCTATATCTTAATGAATATAGCAGAGAAGATTCTTGAAAATTCTTATTTCACATTAAATCATACAACTATTATTCTTACTATTTTCTAGCAAATGAAAATTCAAATAGAAGATTTATAAATTTTCTTATCTGAATTCAAGATTATTATATAATTTCTTACAACAGACTCTCACAGAAACTTTTTGATAATATAGTATAACAAAATCTTACTTCTAATCAATTTTGAAGAGAAATTGTTAAGCTACTTAATACATTTATATTTGAAAGTAAAATCATAATTGAATAATAGATCTACTTAATTAATAATATTCTTCTTGTCCTTGAAGAGACAGATAATTTTAAAAATCTCTTAACTTATCAACTAATAGAATCAAAATACAAAAGTAATAGTTTAAAAGATCTTGAAAAACTAACAGTTACAATTGAATAAATCAAATCTCAAAGCTCTTAGCTAAAAGAAGAAATAATTATGTCAGATAAAATGGACAATCTCTTTCAAGCTCTTAGAGAATTAACTTAATCTATGAAGATTCAGAGAATGAAGAAGATTCTTATTCCAATTCATAAATTTAAGAGTAATGATTAGAATCTTGTCAAATAGTTATAACTTTAAAGTAGTTACAAAAGCTAATAGAATTATCAATAACAGAAAAATTAAGATAGTAAGAGAATATCTAGAGAAACCAGCTACTACCTGGTTTGATCAATAATCTATAAATAATAATCTTAAATTAAATAATTAAAAAAATAATAATCATAATAAATATAACTTTACTTATTAATTTATTCTTAAATTCTATTTGTTTTATAAGATATAACAATAATAAGATAAATTAGAATCTCTAAAATAGACTGGAAATATAGAGAAATATGTTAATTGATTTATGAAACTTGGAAGTAAAATAGATCTAGAAAATGCATATTCAGAAGAATATAAGATTCAAATTTTCAAGAAAGAATTCAAATCTGAAATTCAAAAATAGATCAATTTAAATACTAAAGATATCATGAAAAACATAATTGAAATTATAAAGAATATAAAAGAAGCTGATTCAGATCCACTTGAATAAATCTATTATCAAATTTAAGCTTAGTTAACTGATAAATGAAATGTCTTAACTAAGATTTTGCAAGATCTGATCAATAGATTATACTGTATAAAATCTGATAAAAGATATAATAATAATATTAATAATAATAATCAATAATAAAATCAGTCAAATAACAGATCTACTATTATCTGTTGCAGTTGTAAAAAAAAGAACATGTCAGTAGAATATATTCAAATAACTCTCAATCCATAAATTAACAGTTTAATAATCAAAATACTTCTTAAAATTAGAATAATCAAAATCAGAATAATAATAGTAATAATAATAATCAGCAAAATTAGAATCTTCAAAATAATAATTAGCAATCTAATAAGTCTTAAAATCTGGATATTACTTCTCTTTTCACCTAAATTCAGAATTTAACAGTTGTTTTACAAGTATCTGATAGTGATTTATCTAGTAATTTATTTATTTAATTTAGTTTTTCATTACTAATTACTTATAATTATCTAGCTAGAAAAGAAAATAAGCTAGAGTTATTAAAGAAGAAGAAGAAAGTGAAAAAGAAAATGAAGTTACTTGGCCTTTATTAGAAATACCTAAAAAAGACAAGATCAATCTAGAAAAGAAGAAATGAAAAAAAGAAGAAGTTCATCTTTTAATCTTGATAAAGAAAATAGAAATCTATAATATATTTAAAGATTTAATAATTCAGGAAGCCAATATCATTATTGCTCAACTTATTAAGATCTTACCTGAACAAAAAATTCAAATATTAAAAAAAATGAGAAAGAAATTACAGAAAAAGCTCAAACAAAAATAATATTCACTCAGAAGATTAAAATTATCTCAGCCTGATATGAAGTAAAGATTTCAAAATATTTATAAATCTAATTGTTAATATTAGAGTATCAGAATGTATCATCAGTTATGAATTTCTTAAATAACTTGGAATGAAAATTCAATGAAAATTAAATATTTCTATATCTGATATCAATAAATATTTTAAACAACCTCTAAAAGTAATTAATAACTTCCCTATCACTATTAATAGAATCATAATTCTAGTAAAAGTGAATATTACTAAAACTCAAACTTAAAAACTTATAGTAAGAATGGACTAGTTGAATAAGATCAATACTAAAATTGATCTCAAGAAAAATATAATGATCTTTGAATAAAATGAAAAAGAAGAAAGAGTGTCAATTAAATTCATTTATGAATAATAAAATACTTAACCTGAAGATAGTAATGATAATTCTGAAATATTCTCAAACAAAATCACTAATAATAAGTTTGAGATTAAAGATCAAAATCTAAAAAATCATAATTTTCTATAGTAAATATCTAATAAATTCTGAATTCAGATTCATACTTTACCTAGATGATTTAATGATGTAAACTTTAAAAAGTTTCTTATTTTATAGTAAACTCAATTTCTAAAGTCAAAAATATCAAAATTTTTTAAGAAGAAATACAAGTCAAGGATATCACTCTTACCTGAAAAGAATACTTAAAATTGGAAAGAAGATTTCAGTAAACTCACTATTAAAATTCTTAATAGACTTTTGATTGGAGAGATTCTGCTGCAAAATATTGATACTATCATAAATTATTCACTCCTAAATATAAATATTCTCAATACTTTAATAATTTAGTTATCTAGATTAATATTAAGATGAATATACTAAATAACTTATTAATAATTTTATCTCAGAATAAAACTAAAGACTGGTGATTAGAAGTAAAGTATATTTGAGAATCAGAGAAGATATCAATTATAGAAGAAAAATTCTTTTTTAAAAATGAAACTCTATGAAAATTGAAGCTAGAAGAAAGAATAATTAAATATTCATATTATAAATATTTTGTGATTAGTGAAATTATTTCAGAAGTTTGAGATGGAAATGAAACTGACAAGTAATACTATTCTAATTGCTTTACTCAATAATAACTTAACTTATCTATTTATAATTACTGTGAACTTCAAGATAAAGCTAAATACTTTCTTGAAATTATCTAGAGATATAATAAAGTTAAATATTTTTATAACTATATTAAGCAATATATATATGCATTTAATCATAATGAATGATGAAAAAATACTATCAGAAAATTAAGAAGTGATGGTAATCTGTTAAATATTTATCAATAATATAATGAAATTAAAAAAGTAATACTTGCTCAATATATTACTAAGTATGATAAAGAAGAAAAAATGCAATATATTACCTATGATAGTTCTGAAGAAGCATCAGCTCAAGAAATCTTTCTGATTATCTATCAATAATTATCTTTTTCCTAAAGAAAACAACTAGCTCAATTAAAATATATTAATATGAAACTCTGTAATAAATATTTAATTTCTTGTGATTCTGATACTTGTAATGATTATGTATAATTTGAACAGATTGAAGAATCACTAGGAGAAAAATATTTTAACTTAGAAAAAGAAGAAAAAACTAAAGATAGTAGTTATAATTCTATTAAAGAAATCTTGAATGAGTATTATATAGTATTTGAAGACTATAAAGATAAAGAAGAAGAAAAAGAAAAACTCAAAGAACAATTAGCAAATTTAATGATCAAAATCTATAATGATGAAAATAAAGAAAAAATATCTAAGCAAGCTTATGAATATAATATAAGCTTTGATCTTAAATATTCTGAAGAAGAAGTAATCCTAATTCAATCTTATCAAATAATTATAATTGATTTTTATTTAATAATTAAAATTCTTGTAAAAACTGTTTATTAATTAATATTTTAATTATTATTGATTAAGAAAGCAATTGAAGTTAAAGGAGAAACTATTAATATTGGATATATTGGAAATATAAGAGTTTTTTTATGTAATAATTCTAATAAATCTTATGAAATCTAACCTAATGAATGAATTATTCAATAGTATTTTTATAACTTGCTTTAATTAAAGAAATAATATTTGTAGATACTAGAAAAAAGTTAGAAAAATCATCTTGTAAAACTCAAGAATTTGAATTAACTAAAAAAGACAAAATAAAAATATACTTTCTAGATAAAGAAAAAATTGAAAAAATAATTGAATAAAGAGAACTAATACTTGAATAACAAGATATTTTACATAACTTATTATAAACATACAAAGATATTTTTATATTAGATCTAACTGAACTTGGACAAACTAATATTATTTAATATTTAATTGATACTGAAAATGAAAAGTCTATCTATCAAAAGTCTTATAGAATAGCTATATCTGATCAAGAATTTATTCATGATGAAATTTAATAAATGTTAGATGTAGATATTATCCAAAAATCTAATAGTCTTTAAATCTCATCTATTATAGTAACAATAAAGAAAAATAGCAAGAAACAATTTTGTGTTAACTACAGAAAACTTAATATATTCATTAAGAAAAATACCTATTCATTATCATGAATTAATAAAATGGTAAATAATTTTGGAGATACAAAATAATTTTTATTTATAGATCTTATATCTAATTATTAGCAAATTGAAATGGAATTATCCAATATTAAAAAAATAATCTTTATTTCAAGAGAAGGATTAAAAATTATATTTTTTAAACTTTATAATATACTAGTAACTTTTCAATGAATTATGAATAATATACTTGAAGATTATAATTAGAAATTTATTATAGTCTATATTGATGATATAAATATATATTCAAAAATCTAAGAAGAATATTTAGAATATTTACAAAAAGTTTTCTAATAAATTAGAGAAGCTGAATTAAAACTCAATCTAAAAAAATACAACTTTACTTAAGATAACTTACCCTTTCTAGAATATATCATAATTCAAGATAGAATTTCATCAGATCCTTCAATAATTTAATGAATTCAAGAGTTTTCTATATCAATAAATATTAAAAAACTTAAATCCTTCTTAGAATTAGTTAGATATTATAAAAAATTTATTAAAAAATTCTCACAGATAGCAATATTACTATTTAAACTTTTAAAGAATAATATTATTTTTATTTAAATTATAAATCAAGAGAATACATTTTAAACTTTGAAAGAAAAACTTACCTCTACTCTAATTCTAATTTATCCTGATTTTATTAAGAAATTCTATTTATATACTGATATCTCTAACTCTGAACTTAGTACAGTATTATTTTAGAAAGATGATAAAGAAAGAGAATAAGTAGTAGTCTATACAAGTATCTCACTCAAATTAGCAGAAAAAAATTATAGTATTACTAAAAAAAAAGCTCTGGCTGTAATTTGAATTGTTAGATAATTTTAATATTATCTTCTTGAATATCTTTTTGAAATTATTACTAATTGTAATATACTTCATTAATTATTTACTAAACAAGTTAATCCTGAACCTGAATTTCAAGATGAATAATAATCATGATGAAATATAACTTTATTATCACTTATAGAGCTGAAAAAACTAATTAAAATATAGATATATTCTCAAGAATATATTTACAGAAATAGAATATCAAACTCACTTAATTAACAAATTATTTAGAATAACTTTTACTGGACAACTAATTAAACAGATTATTCAAATCTGATTAACTTAACATAATAAATTTAATAACATATTATAACTTAATAAGATATCTAGAGAATGAAAATTATTTTGTAGGATATAATAAAAGAAAATTCATCAACAATCAAAATATTTTTTAATTATTAATAGAATACTTTATAAAAGAAATAAAAGAAAAGAACCTACTAATTCACTTCAAGTTCTGAAAGAAAATAAAATTGAAGTAGTAATAATTAGTATATATTCAGATTTACTTATTGGATACTTTGAATTTGATAGAACTTATTAATGAATAGCTATTAGATATTGGTAGAATAGAATGGGAATAAATATAAAAAACTTTGTTAGATCTTGTAAAACTTATCAAAGAACTAATAGATAAACTATAAAATAACTTTTATATTCTATTAAAATTAAATAATCTTTTAATAGAATTATAATTGATCTTGTTGACCCTTGCAAAGTAACTAAGAAAAGAAATCAATGTATTGCTATAATAATAGATTCACTCACAAAATAGTCTAAAATAAAAGCAATTTCAAATAAAGAAATTAGTATAATTATCAAATTTATTTTTGAAAAAATAATTTGTAGATATGAATATTCTAAAAAATTACAGTTTAATCAAGAAACTGAGTTCACAACTTAAGTAATTAAAGAACTTATCACTTAATTTGGAATTAAATATAAGTTTTTATTATCATATCATCCATAGACTAATGGAATAGTAAATAATTTAATAGAATTTTATGTGAAATACTTCAAAAGTATTATATTGAATTAGATAAATAATAGGATATATATATATTATTAGTATTATTTACATATAGAATACTTCAAAATAATATTATCAAATATGGATCTTTCTTTTTGACTTATAAAAGAGATATTTGATTATCTATTAATTTGAAATATTTATCACTAATAGAAGAAAATAATAATGAAGAAGATGAAATATTAAATTAAATATTCTCATTAATCTATTATTTGCTAGATAATATTAATATAATACAAAATTAAATTAAAAGATAGTAATAGTAAATAAAAGAAAGATATGACTCAAAATTACAAAGAATTACATAATTCAAAATTGATAATAAAGTTTTAGTATATAATATAAATTAATATGTTACTTATAGAAATAAATTTTAGTCATAATAGAGTACAGAATGATTCTACATTTATGAATCTCTTGATAATAGAGCTTATAAATTACAAAATCAATATGATTAACTATTATATAAAACTTTTAATAATATTAACTGAAAAGTTATCACAGTAGAAATAAATACTTTGAGCTAAGAATAATTATTAAATATATAGAAATATTAATAACAAAAGAAAAAAATAAAGAATAAATTTTTAGTCTTATGATATTTATTTATTTATCTCTTAATTCTACACAAATTTAATTTGGTAATATATACATATGTATATACTAATCACTTATTAAAAATTTTATTTTATAAATATAAAACTTTTACTTTAATATTTTCTTTAAATTTTTATTACTTTTAATTA